>VXBZ01007859.1:409249-460482 GCA_013399135.1 Heliornis fulica | reverse complement strand
TTCTATGATTCTATGATTACAATTAAATGCAAGGTTCAAGACTTACATTTAGTAAATGGGAATCCAAATCTGTGTAGCCTAGGCAAAAAAAAATATAAAGATTTGTTTAAAGCTTTAAGTTCTAAACTAATATTTGACCCCATACTTATAAGGACCTCAAACCAATCTGTTCTCTGCCTGTAATAAATAATCATGGGTTATTTCAGCTTTAGAAGATACCTGTGAGAAATGTTTCTAAGTAATGATTTAAATACCCTTGTAACTCCTGAAAGCAGTGGATAATGATTTATAATAAAATAATATTAAATACTATTAAATTGAAATGTAACTATTTTGTATTTCAACACATAACATTCTGGGAACTGAGAAGCAGTTTTACTCTAAGATTTAAACATAGCAATCAGCTGTATGACAGGGAAGCACTAAACACGCCACCCAGGTTAAGGGCATCCTGTTGAATGTAGCATAAATCATAATTCCAGAGATGGAATTAAATTAGCAAGGTCAGAACCCATTTCGTTTAGAAGATGGACATACAATAATGATGCATTGGCATTTACAACTAGGAGCATAACAGGGGTTAAGATAGGCTAATTCTTTCTAGTATAGTAAATCTGATTTCTTATGATGGTTTCTCACCTCTTTAGATTGTCTGACTTGGGGATGAGAAGAAATCTCCCTGCTGAATGTAGAATGAAGTAATCACTACACTCACCAGGACACAATTTACTGATTTGAAAAGCGTAAGGCCCTGTTTTGTCTTTCAGTATAGGGAAATCTGATTAAAATAGATGCTTTGAGGTCTTTAAGAAAAGGTCTTCAAGTCCTATGAAAGTATGGTTTGGCAAATATTAAGATGTTTTTTATACAACTGCTTATATTGCTGTCAGAGAGGATAACAAGGAATTTCAAAATTCTTTAACAAATCTATGTCAATTAATAATATTATGGCAAATGAAATTCGGTTTTGAAACCACATCCCAAACTCATGCTTCCAGATGAATGTAAGTGGAACAAAGAACAGGAATTAATCGCTCACTGCTTAATTTAAAACCAACTGTAACTTCTCAAAAAAAAAGTGTTCAGATAAATATATCTTTAATGAAGCAGTAACTGTCAAACCAATGCATAAAACAAGGAAATAAAAAGAAAAACTTAAAAATAATTGTGCATTGTCATTTGTTATTGTGTTCTATAATGAGCATCTGAACTCAGAAAAATAAGTATTTTACATACAGGTTACAAAACCTGGAGAGACCATAGAGACTGAAATTTAAGCAATGCGAGCTTTAGTGTTGAGGTAAATGACAGAATGTTATCATAGGATATGAAAACAAGAATAAAAATCAAACCAACTGCCTTACTTCTTCAGTCCAAGAACACCGATACTTCGATTACACATGCAGTATTAAAAGTGTTTAATTGTAATGCTTATAACCATCAACCTTCCTCACATGCATCATTATTAAACTGTGATACTGATAGCCATGGAGCACTTTAGAGAAGCCAGAAAAGAATATGAGAGCTAAGAATAACATCTACAGTATATTGCATTCTCAGATTATACCAATCTGTTCATCCCATCTTAACCTATCCTGGCAATGCTAAATAGAGGGGACCTGAAAAAAAAAATAACTGACAATTTAATTCCTCTAGTGAAATTCTCACTGGCTTGATGTTAACGGAGTACTTAAACCTGGCTTTTACACCACTAATCAACGAATGGCTTCATTCTAGTACACTAATCAACCAAGTGCAGTGGGGTCTGCAGTGGATCAGGCAGCGATAATTCTCTCCTGTTGTCACTCTTCCCTCTGTTCACTGACCATAAATTCAAATATCTGTTTCTGTAGAAAAGCAGACTAACACATTACTCTGAGCGCATATTATACAATATTCACAAGTATCTGATGCTCGAAATATATGTCAGAAGCCCACACTTGGATTATGAGACATGGAGCTAGTTCAGTATTTCTCCTTATGTTTATATCTGATCTATAAATCAGTATAGCCATTAAAATATAATAAGTAATTTTACTTATTTTTGCCTGCTTATATATTTGCCTGCAGTGAGGACTGTTAATGAAGAAGGAAATTTGGTTGAAAATGATGGGCCACCTTTAACATCTACCTAATGGGAGAAGACACAAGACCTTTTAAAAAGTTGGGATTATTTAATACTTTGGGGACTGTAAACTGACGTATGCTGTGAAAAGATGGAAGGCTAAGCTAATTCTTCCAATATAAGGGAAGTACCTATACCTATTCTGTCTACACAGAAGTAATATTACTTTATCAATAGATTTATTAGAAATGTATTAAGAGTACATTACCCCCTTTTCTTAAAGATGACACATAATCTTACCAACAAGTGTATAGCACTGGAAAGGAATGATCAATAGGATATGAAAACAGATCATGCTGTAAACTTTTCTGAAGAGGTATTACACATATATCAGTTCACACTGCAGTTACCAATACATCAGCACTGGTAGCCCAACACTTCTTATCTTCACAATTTCCATTAAGCCACTTTCCATGCCTTGTTCTATGTGCTATCTACAAAGTAATAAAAAAAGGCAGGCCATATACCTTATCCTTGTTTTTTCTAAGATGATGCAGTCAAAAAGTTATATAAAATTCTGAGATGGACAGTCATGTGAGAGTGCTTTGAGTATGCATCCAAACATCTTAAGAATCAGAGTTTCAGGTGAGTAATTTTTTTTTTTCCTCTGGTGTCACTGTCCCTTTGCAAACTTACATGGTAATGATTCCAAGTAGTATCCTTTACAGTGGCCTGGAGGGGTTCTTCACACGCTCTAGTTAAATAAAGACTCAGAGCTGGACTTCTCAAAGACTGTAATTTTTCTAGATGCTTCAGGAAGTGCACAATATTTAGAAAAAGTGTGAAAGGAGCTCCAGGTGGCTGTGTGGCAAATGTCAAATAAGAAAAGAAAGTCCACGAGAAAGCCACTGCTTCTGCTTGAATTGCAGCCAAGTGGACCTTTCATAAGAAAGAGTTAGTGATTTTGATGGTGTTCTTTTACACTCCAGATGTCATTGAGAGGGGACTGGCAGTTCCTTGGGTCTTTCAGCTTCTGATGAAAAAAGACTGTTCTTGTAAGGTCATGTCCTCATTATTACATCTAATTTTTTGAGATTTGTTGCCAGAGAAGAGTGAAGTTTAAAAAAAAGAATACAGGCAAGTTAACTTCCTTCAGTACATGAAAGTCAGAACTCTCTTTAGGTAAAAGCTTCAGATGGATCCTACCACTTGTCCTTATGGAAAACAGTGCAAAGGAATTAACTGCAAGAGCTTGAATCTCAGCTGTCCTTGTTGCAGAAGAGAGATCATAAAGACTGTTTTCACAGATAAATGCAGAAGACAGCATTCAAAAGATTTAAAAGGCTGTCACATAAGAAGATAAAGGACATGAATTGTTCGTTTCTGACAATAGGCCAACTATTAGTAGCCTGGCATGATTTGCAGGGATTTCTGATGTGAAAACTGAGCAATGGAAGATCCTGCAGCGTGCGAGTTGCAAAGCAGTCTCCCTTGTGGAAGCAAGAGGGTTACTGAACTTCAGCTTAAGCATTTAACTCCTCTATTTTAAATGAGTACTCAGCATGAATCAATTTTGTGTATATAGGGTTGTCATAAAACTCCTATATCTTAAGGGACCTGGCTCTGTAGTCTCTAAATGCAGTTAAGGTTGCATTTCTACGGAAATGTATATTGTGAGAAAAGTCTGAGTGGGAGAGCCAGAAGATATACCCAGAAGTTGGCCTGTACAGGTGTGGGGTACTGTGTACAAAGCCTGTTTGTCAGACATATTAGGTACCCACAGGTGGTGCAGTTTGGACTGACAAACTGAAAAACTGAAGAACATTTGAAAAAGAGAATATAATGGTGATTACTATGAAAGGGGAAAAGGTAGAGTTCTCCAGAGTACTTCTGTATGTCTTTTTAATTGAAGCCAGCGCTTGCAGCGCTGATGATGTAGGTGCCAGGGGATACTTGCCACTAGTCCTTAGTTATTGAATACAGAGATTTTCTGTGGAGAATCTATATCAGAATAGATATAGCCCATATAGTTATGATCTAAAGGGAAACAATTCCTCTTGGTGGGAACATAACAGAAGATATTCAGGTAGAAAGTGTTGCTGAACACAGACCTGCTGGGTGTTAAATGGGTGTTCAACACGAAAGAGATTTTTTTACACAGAATAAATTGTATGTTCCAAGGAAGTGTCTTCTCAGGGCAACTGCTGCCACTATCGACCACACCGTGTTGTCAAAAATCAACTATACTCTCCTAAAGCAGTGTCTCAAAGACAAGTTAACTTTAAGGTGGGACAAAATCAAGGTGCTTCCTAAAAACTGGTAGGATGAGATCTGAAAAGAATATACTTTTGCATAATTAACCTCTTTCCACTGTGGAACTGAAGTGAGTCACATTGAATTGAAATGTGAAAACATTAGAAAAACACTGAAGGAAATATGTCATAGGGGGTTTGAACTCGATGATCTCTAGAGGTCCCTTCCAATCCCTACAATTCTGTGGTTCTGTGAATGTCCTTCCTTGCTTAGATGGTTGTAGAGAACTGTGACTGTTGGTTATTTGTCTCAACACTGCTGCCATATCATCCCCATCAAAAAGCAACAAAAAGCAGCTTGTCAGACCTTGAGACCAAGCTTGCCCTACATTCCTATGCAAAGCCAATTAGGCAAAGACTATCATTACTATCAGCCTTAAACTTCTTTAGAGTCCAAAAACAAAGGAGTCTGGAAAGTCTCCAAGGCAAATGCTATCACCACTGTCAGCTTATACAAAGGGAGATATCCCAGACCTGGAGTTGCAGTCGGGGAGTAAAGGGGATCTGAAAATTCCTCAAGGACAGTATTGGGCAATAAATAACTTTTAGGTTCCTGGGCAGCACAATAAAAGACCAACAACGACCAATATCAGAGGGAACGTTTCCCCACCGCACCTGAAAACATCGGACTGACAGGACGCTGCAGCTCTGTGGTGGTAACTATTGTCATATCTCTCTCTCTCTCCCTGCCCCCCTCTTTTGCACACTTGTCATAGGCTAAATAAAGTAACTTGACACTTGACTCCGTTTTGAGTCTTAATTTTGTTCCTGAGAATTGTAAGAACCTGGTCACGACAAAACACTCAATTGGACCTCACTCAGGGGTTAAGCCTAGCCACCCCCAACCACCCAGAGTATTCTGAGGCCCGGTTGGAACAGTTGGAATGCAAGGGGATTTAACCTCTGCCAAACTGGTCTACCTGGTTGTGGATCATGACAACAGTGAAAAATAAACCCCCATGTATTTTCTCCTGGCTTAGTCTGTCCTCTTAGATATAGCCCCACAAGCAGCTGAGCTTTACAAAAGGATCCATGCAGGGTCTGGGAGAGCACTGTTTTCAGAGTAACGCTTTTATCAACTCTTCTTTTCCTGTAAGGGCTTATAGTTTTCTTGTATTTGAGACCTGAGTCCCAAAGGGTTCTCAGCACTGACAGCCTGCTTTTCTACAAGATATACAGTAAGAGGGGAAGAGCATGGGGAATAAGGCTCTCAGCTCCACTTCTACATCAGATATAGTCAAATGATTTAGTGGCTGATGAGCAAGCTGCATTCACATAAGCAACTAAAGAGTCTGAGAGAAGATGCCAGGGTACTTGATGAATCAGCACTTCTGAATTTTTAGACCATGCATACTGACATAAAAATTATCATTATATGTGCATGCTTTCAGGGGGAATGTATCTTGCACCCAGTGGGGTTTTCTTATGAAATTTCCTTTCGATGAATTTTGTGGTCTTAGAAGGATTACAAGGGTGTACTGCTACTAAAGGAAGCTGATGCTATGCTGCTTCTTTCCACGTGCCAGTAACTTCACTGATGAGTTTTTTGTGGCTTTTGAAGTGGCTCAGATGCCAACATCTCTTCATGTCCTGTTCTAAAGATGGCATGACAGTTAAGAGAATGGGTCAAGAGACACCATTAGTTTCCCTGATTCCTTCAAAGAAACTGGAGCAGGTTGCGGGGAGCGGGGGGGTGCTTCAAAGAATCAAACAGCATCAAAGGCATGTGTATTGAGCCAGGAATTCAGTTTGGTTTAAAAGCAAAGATAGGAAAAGAAATGTGCAAGACTCAGAAGGAAGAGCAGGTGGATAATCACAGTATCACACAAAGTTAGGAGTTGGAAGGGACCTTGAAAGATCATCGAGCCCAAACCCCCTGCCAGAGAAGGATCACCTAGATTAAAATGCAGAATCATGAGTGTGCTACAAAGAAACAGTGGGCTAGGATGGACATCAAGAAGAAAAGCTCTGGTCAGGCCTAGCAAAGAGAGAAATTAAGACAAAACTGGAGTTCTTTTCACTATGTGGACAGTGTGCAAAGTGACATGGCTTCAAAGTGTTCCTTCCTGGATACAGCTTATGTAAGAACTCCATGATATTATAAGGATATTGATACCCAGAGTCCTGTATAAGAAAATAAAATGTTAGGTAATTTGTCATCACAGTTTCCTTCAAGAGAACCATGCCACATTTTATCCTAACTAATCACATTTTAAAAAACATCCTTCCAAATGCCTAAATTTGCTTAAGATTGCCTTTATCAACAGCTTGTCATAATAACGTTTAGAAAATCATAATTCTAAGTTAAATTTTAAAGACAGAATATATTTTCTTCACAACATTATGCATATAGCTGTGTGAAAGTGACAAGTTTTTAAGACCACACTGCAAAACAAATAAACATTGCTGAGAAATTAACTAATCTTTTAAAACAGCTAAAACAGTGCACCCAATGAGTAGCCTGTAAAAGAACAAAGACTATATATAGCATTTAACTACAGATATCAAAATGCCATAACTGGTTTATGGTGTGTATACAAACAGATTGGAAAAAGGCAAGTGTTTGTAATGCCTAATATATTCTTAATTACATTTTTAAAGCTACATAAAAACAATGTCTACATTGCATTCAGAAGTACCAAAACAGCTCACTCAAAGAAATCAAAGCTCCTTTTAAATGGAAGGCA
Organism: Heliornis fulica; assembly: GCA_013399135.1. Taxonomy (NCBI): domain Eukaryota; kingdom Metazoa; phylum Chordata; class Aves; order Gruiformes; family Heliornithidae; genus Heliornis; species Heliornis fulica. The sequence continues at coordinate 453,418 of VXBZ01007859.1, read as the reverse complement.
CAGAGGGGATTAGGCTGGACCAGATATGTGTTGCAATCTGCATCTGGCACTGTGGAGCACAAGTTGATGAGTGGAATGTGAAAAGAGTGATGAAGTTGACACCAAATCAAAGACCAATGACAATGGCATGACAAGGAATTCATTACGACCTTTCTTTTGCTTTGGGTTCAGTTTGGAAGGCACCAATTACAATGTGCAATATTAGCCAATGCATATTCTGGTAAGTAAAGGGAATGCATATTATTCGTCCTATATGTTTCATTAACATTATGGGTTTTTTTAATAACAAGTACACTCGCTAACACATAGTGAAAGCACAATGAAGCTAAATGACTTTCTCAAGTTTGCAAGCAACTTGTTTGCAGGTGAAAATATAACTAAGAAAATTACTTTTAAGGAAAATGGTAAACAACATGATACAGAGCACTGTAGAGCCTATTTTTAGTGTAAACAAAATTTAATTTATTACACTGAATTATGAATTCATATAATAAGGGATTAAAAGAGGTAGCTTACTTTTATTTGAAATTGTATCAAAGTCAAATGTTTGAAGAGATTTAAGTAATTAAAGGGTAAAAATTCAGAGCTGTTCTTTGATTAGAGTTAGGTAGAAGGTATTAGGGAAAATCAGAAAAAGAAATGCAGAAACTTTATAACTGGTCCTGCAAGATATGGAATGCCTCTGGAAAAAACATGTGTGATATATAAATTGTGCCTACAGCCAAATATTTTTAGTCTGGTGAATGTTAGTATCTCCCGAAGGTAATTTTCCTATTATATTTGGATTTAATACCTGTTCAGACATTATTTTTAGAGATGCAGAATTTTTAGCAAGGTGATTCCATTTCCTTCACTATTAAGCATTTTAGGTACTATTTTATATTGAGTATCTGAATTGTAGTAATGGGAAAATAATTCAAATTCTGATATCCTTTCTAGTTAAAATACTCTGGTACTGCAGGGTAGAACTACAGCAATAAAGTATGTATACTAACTGACTTTCAGTTAACAGAGTTCAGTTTGGTCCATACACATTAATTCCTACAGCACTTGAAATTACTAAAGCAAAACCTGTGGTTTTTGTCATAGAACCATAGAATCTTCTAAGCTGGAAGGGACCCATAAGGATCTTGGTGTCCAACTCCTGGCTTCACAAAGGACCAGCCAAGTCAGAGCATGGGACTGAGTGCATCCACACTTCTTGACCTCAGCCAAGCTGGGTGCTATGACCACTTCCCTGGTGAACCTGTTCCAGTGCCTGACCAGCCTCTCAGCAAAGAACCCCTTCCTAATGTTCAGCCTAAACCTCCTGTCACAATGTCTGGTGCTGCAAACAATATTTGTTCTAATTCTGTAGCAGCTCCATTACAAGTATAGTTGCAAACTTCTACTATGTCAGTCAGTACATGATCTTGCAAATGTTAAATCTAAAATCCTAACAACAGTAACTGAAGAAATAGTCCTCCTCACTGACTTCACAGAATTTCTCTGGTCATACCTTTAAAGAACCTGAGGCCCTTGAAGTCAGGTGAAGACAAGGGAAGACTAATGTTCAGACCATTTCTATCTCATGTTATTAACTATGGAATTCTGGGAGCACACCATTTTTAAGACCTGAAACAGGAAATAAAACTTTAAGTAGATACAGACCTAAATGGCAGAATTTAAGTTACATACTATAATGCATTAGAAGGTTCCAGAGAAGTTGGTACTGGTACCAAGGAGAGTAAAACTGGTAAGGTTTAGATGTAGTTCCTCTAGGACAGCAACAACATACGGTAAGCTTTGCCTGTAGAAATCTGTAAGCAAGGGGAAATATATATTGTGCCTTTGGATCAACCAAATATCCAAATCTATGACTTTTAGTGTATGGTAATGAATTGCAGTTCCCATCACTGTGGCATGAGAATTGTGTGTCATCAAGATGATCAGATTGAAGTCAGAGAAGTGCTTGTTTTGTGAAAGAATTGTTTACCCATTGGTAATGGCTAAGTGAATTGCACTCTCTATGCAACTTTACTATGGTTAGTATTGTTTGTTTTCATTTACAGCTTTAAATTAAACTCTCAACTGTATTTTTTTTTCCTTGTATCAAAAACTCATATTAGAAGGATTATTTCCTCTCTATAACTGTACAGAAACATTTAGGTGATTTTTTTTCCTTTCTCATCAATCACTGAAATTACATGAAGCTTAGTCCTTCTGCAGAGAGATTAGAAAAAAAAATAATTTCACTTTTCTGTCCACTTTTGAAGGTTGACTGGGTAAATGAAAGAAATTAAATAATTCAAAACCACACAACTGTGGGCAATAATTGAAATAGCCAGTTTCTCCTTTGGTAGATTTTTATTTTCTTTGCTATTTCCTTTAAAATTCAAATATTCATCAGGATGGCAATAGGAAAACATCAAACCTTTTGTTTCTGATTAGGTGGCTGCATTCTCTCTATTGTCTTTAGCACAAGGCAAAATGTATAAATTTAATTTTCACTGAAAAAAAAGAGTTGCATAAAGAAGTGTTCTTTTAAGGGCTGAAAGAACGCCTGTTTGTAAAGCATGTATTATTAGTACTTTTGTTGGTATACAAAGGTGTTACATGCCCAGGACAGCCTGGAAGGCTCAAAGGTTAGAGACACAATAGGGATATATGAGAAAAGCCTCACTTGATAAGTTTCTTTTTGATCCCTCTGGTAAAACAAGAAGAGTCCACTGCTACCTCAAGAAAATGAGAGCACCTTCTTCTTGTAGTATGACAGGCACCTCTTTTTGGGAAGGTATGAATCTAAAGTGTGAACCATCTATGTGTTCCTGGAGAAACTGGACAAAAGAATTATCTTCATTTCATTACATGAAGACACTGTATTTGTCCATGGATATTCGGACCACCAAGCATTACAGAGGCCTCATATAGCCTTCTGCTTCATGTTTCTGCTGGCCAGGCAACAAGACCAATAAAAAATGATATGAATGAAGTTATATTCCCGTGGAAACAGTGATTTGGGTACCTATACTTAGGTGCATAACATAGTACAGTGTTAACATAGCACAGTGCTCCAAGAGGCACTCAAGGAACTTAATTCACATATAGTGCGAAGGAAACTGAATCTTGCAGAGATTATATAAATTATAAAGTAAATAACTGATAGAGAAAGCCTGAACTACATTTCTTCATTCATAAGGACAGAGGTCAATCTGTCCTTCTTCTCTGAATTGAAGGTCAATTGAGATCAGTTTGAAATCATACTGTAGATACAGGATTCTTTACATTTCATGCTCTATAACTTTTAGAAACACTCAGTATGTTTTAGATGCACTGAAAGCGTGCAGATTTATTTCTTAATAATAAACCAAAGCTGTGATTGCACCCACAAGATTATGGTCAAACTGCAAATGCAACAACAGCATAGTTACTGTGTGCCTCACCTCTCCCTCCCTGCTCTTTATCCAGTAATACAGTACAAAATCAAAGAAGATCATTCTGTATCTGAAAGCAGCAGCAATATCCAGCTGAGTCAAAAGAAAGCTCCATTGGGCTGGTTGGCGGGTGGAGAAAGGCTGCGTGTAGGTTGTATCCACACTGAGTCAAATTCTATTCTGCTAGAAGAGACTTGAAAAATCCAAAGACATTTTATCTTTCTTTTGTTCACCCTGAGAGCCTACAGTTCTCTGCTAAATACATTACAGCCTGTTCCTTGCTATAAATAATATAAATGCTTTAAAAAAAATTAAATTGGGCTAGAAGACCACAAGAGGCTAGAAGAAAAAGAATAAATTATAGTATTTGGAAAACTTTGAAAATAACTTACAAAGTTAAGTGTCTCTGTGCTTATGTCCCTATTGCCAAAGAAATAACTTTGATTAGTTGCAAACATGGAAAGATGTTTCATTTAGTTTTCAGCTATGAAATAGTGCTGTTTTAATGGCAAGTGGAAAATCTTACCTGTTAACCAGGTAAAAGCAGGGCAAATGACCAAATGTGTAGACAAATATCATAATAAACCTGCCTCAATACAGATCTCAAACTATTTCTGCTAGAAGTAAATTAATGCACCTCGTCACATGAAATCCATGTTATTATTTTATTTTTAGTTTGAAGGTGTACGTGTCTCCTGAAAAGCAATTTTCTACATCTGTATTGTGTACTCGGACAGATCACTGCTTCAGAAAAAAATGGTCCATCAGAAGTACAGAGCTGCCTTCTTCCTATTTCTGTGGGGGTCAGAAACTATCAGTGTTTTTAAAACTAACTAATTAAAGCCAAAAAGAAAAAAGCAAAGAAAGAAGCATAAGAAGCAAGGAAAGTAGAGAAAACAAGAAGTTGTTTTCTAAACAGGCACCTTCCGAGTTATGACACAATACATTGGATTTGTCCAATGGAAATGTCTATGCACTTGTATACTCTGAATTTTCTTCCTTTTTTCTCTCCTCTACCTAATTTGTGCAAGTATCTGACCTAAGTTGTCGGCAAAGCTGCTGTGGTTTGATTCATTTTCTGAATATAGTCACACCTGCAGATCTCAATGTCAGAGATAAACATCATTAGTTTTCAGTGTCTGGCCTAATTTTAACCTCTATCAGACACTTCAATATCTTCAGTGAGTTCTGATTATTTTTTTTAAAATCATTATTTTATGAAACAGAGAAATAACATTTTTAAATTACACTACTGTACAAATAACACATAAGAACTTTCTAGGAATGATTTAGACTATGTTATCTGCCTATTCACAGTATTGTTAAGAATACTGAGGGACTGTAATTTTGTCATCAAGGAAAGTTCACACATTTTAGAAGGTGATCACTGTATAAATTATGCGTCACAAGCATCAGTAAGTGACTGCTGTGAATTTTAGCAGTAATTGAACATGGCTGTACTGTCTCAAAGGGTATAGATATAATGTATAAGTCCTCACCCACAGTGAATACCATTAGCACATGAGGTCTGTTTGCCAGCTGTAAGCGATGTTCCAGAATGTTCCAAACAGAGGAAATAGGAGTATCTCTAACGTCAGCTATTAGCAAGTGAAGCTTCCTTCTGGCCTGTGACTGCTGGCGATACATTAAGCCCCACTACTCCTGACTGACATTTCAGTCAAGAGTTTCTAGAGTTCCACTGGACATCTAAGTCAATACAGCCTACACTGTTTGCAAGGCATTCAGTGTGTTCCCTTCCAGGGAAAAGAAAATGGCTTATTTTATCCAGTTTTAGAATTCCCTAAATATCACAAAATATTTATAGATAGCAAACAAGGAAATCCAACCTAACAGCTTTCAAGAGGTTGAAGCAGTTTCAGTAGCATAGCTAGTTGAAAGTATCCTTTTACAGCTTGTAGAAACGTAAGTTACATAAATTTTCTGAAAGATTATCTCTGTTGAAGAGAAGAGAAATCATAGGAATGTGATTGGGTAATCAATGTCCCAACATGAGAAATATTAATCTTCTACCTAATTTTATTTAAAACAATATGTTCACAATTATAGAATGGTCTTCTCTAAATTAGATAACTGAAATCTAAATTAAACAGATAATGAAAATAAAATAGATTTTATGTAATTTCATTACACAAAATGGTTGTATCTTTACAACAATCATTATGTCAGTTAAGTAAACAGCTCAATATGCTCTTAATCTATTTCTCCAATATATTTGTTAATGCATACCCATACTTATTCTTTGAGCAGAAATAAATTTATATTAATAGAGTTAAATTCATAGTGGTATGTAAGTATCCATATCGACACACTGCCTGGCTATACACATTCACAAAGATGCCATTTAAATTAGGAGGAAGCACTGTAAAGTACTGAAGAGTTCACAGCAACCACCAGATTAGTCTGACACAGCTAAAAAACTTGAAAACATTTAGTTAGGTTACAGTAAAGTTAAAAGAAAAATCCTTCATGTTCAACCAGCCATGAGAGAAGGCACTTTCAACAGCCAACTCACGAGAGAAGGTAATTTTAACACAGGCCCTGGACTATCTCACCTCGCTGTTGAACTAAACAGCAGAGCTATGCTCCTATAATGGTTGCCTTTCACTTATTCCCTCTTGCAGCCACAAATTAACAAGCAAATGACAGACCAAATATGAATTGAAAATAAGGGCTCAATTTGCACCAAAATAAAATGCAATAGATAAGCAAGCAAAGAGTAGTTGCCTTGAAGCAGTATGGTATGCCAATGAGAGACATCAGCAGCTTGAGTTGCAGCTCAGAGAGACTTTCCACAAATGACACTGGCCCACCTGCTGTATGTCATTTTACAGCAATTCCACAAGCATCTGAATACAATAGACTTCTCATCATCTTCATGTAAAATGCATGACAAAAGCCCTTCTACTTAAATTGCATATTACCACAAGTAGGGATAAGGTAGGTGTCTTTTCTCCACAGTTTGTATAAGAAATAAACTAGATAGAAATCCTACACTTAAGTTACTTAATGCTGTTTGTTTTGTAAGATTTCTGAGTACTGGAGAAGAAAATCAACTCATGGGAAAATGGTATTCCCAAAGTCTGTGAGTAGCCTTTTTCAACACATGAAAATTTACTCAGGTTGGAGACCATCAGGTTATTGCATTCAATATAATACACAATAAAACAGAAGAAGGTCAAAGGAACTTATACCAAACGTGTAATGAAAAATAATTCCTGCTTTACCCTGTGCATATCAAGGGCACATCCTACCAGGCAACGTGGGGACTTGGGACCAAAAAATACTGAGTTCAGAAAAGTAAGATTTCTACAAGATGAAGTCAAAACCAAGTGATTGGCTTCCTCCATAATGGTCAGGACTTTTACAGTCTGTGACCTATTTATGTACCTTAAAGCTCTCTCAGATTACATAAATGAGAAGTGGGAACTGTGATTCCAGTAAGAGCTTTAGAGATCACCAAAGATTGAACCTTAACTCTGTGTGGCAAACAGAAGATATAATAAAGAAATTCTTTCTAATCCCCCACATAAACACAAGCTGATCATAGACATTCATGATTTAAGAAAGAGGCAAAAGAAGACTCCCTCCCATTATGGAGTCATGAAGGGACAATAAACTTTAACTAAACAAACATCACTACTTTATGAAAAAATTGAGAGAACAGTGTCAAATATTTTATGGAAGAGTATGTATCCTATACATATAATATGAAAAGGTTTTAATGTCGTTTCTCTCTGTCCCTCTCAAAACCAATTCAGGAACTGCTGTCCTTTCTGATCAAAACAGAGGATGGTTCACAACCTTTTGCCCCACAGACCTAATATTGCTGCTAACTACATGAAATCAAAGTGGCTGTTCTCCATTACACCACTTGAGAAACCAAAAAATTAATTTCAAAAAATTAAAATGTATGGTTCTCCTTTACGATATTCTGACTGTACAGTATATCTCATAATGATTGTCCTATGGGTGGAAATATTTTCATACCTTTCTAGCCAGAGGAGGGAAAGCTCATCTCAGTTTTTAGAAGTGTAGAGGTATCAGTGCAGAATTGGCTGTCTGAGATACAGCAGGAATCCCAGACAGTTCCTTCCACACTGCACCTCACCCCAGACGCAAAAGCATCTTACTAGGAAAGCTTTACTACCGACATTTTAAGTAATAGTAATGCAAAAAAGACACATCTCTCAGCTCTCTACGAAAAACAGATACTAATCATTCAGATGACTCATTTGTTTGGTTCTGTGAAACACAAAATTTTTACTTTTCTCATACAAGATTTTATTTTCCAGGAAAGACTTAACCATTTTGGTATTTAAAAACAACAAAACATAATTGTATTAGTGAGACTCTGGAAGTGCTTTCACATCCCATATTTTAAATGCATTTTTAATAACCATTTGTTATTACTGTTCCGTAATATGGAAATCCATATTATTGTTAATATTGCACAAATTCACAGCTAATCACATTATAGTACCAAAGGAACAATTATAGTATGTGAATGTGTATAAAGATTAATATACATATCCTAATAAATCTCAGCTGACCCATTAATGTATAATGGGCCCAAAGGACGTCTCATATCCTTAGTATATAAATGGCACTTTTCCCCCTCCCCTCCTTTCCTCATTTTGTTTTATATGTACATACTGCCATAAAAAGGAAAATTAAGCCATACAAAACCAGTCTCAAACATCAAGAGGATAATCAAAAGCACAAACCACTTTCTTTTCTTATTATACTACAAGAATCATGCTAATATTTGACATGCAAGTACAATGAGTTTGGGGTGGTTTTTTTGGTGGGTTTTTTTTGTTGGTTTTTTTTTTTTTGCTCTTCCTGGTCTGGTAGACAGTGGTAGACAGATGTCCATACCACACGTGCTCTGCAATGAATAGCTATTACGGGTGGATTAAGGGAGGAACGTTCAGTTTTAACTGTAAATTATAATGGCTTTTTCTTGATTTAGCTGCACCTTCAGGTGTTTCAATTAAATCTCTTGTAGTAAAAATGAAATAAAAATAATCTAGACAAACAATCCTTTTTGTTATGTAAGATATGCTTTACAATATCGCTACATAGTGACAACTCCTTGTCCTCCTGTCACATCCTGTCCCTTAGACCATGCTGCAGAAAAGCAATTTTCTGCCTCAAAAGCATTCTATTTTTTAAAAGTTTGTCTCTGGGCAATTTTCAGGTCTACTAGAGCTGCACAACTGTATACAGATGAGAAAGACCCAAAATAGGGCAATTTATTTGATTCCTCCTCTTCAAAACATTTAGCTGAGATTGCATATCCAACAGAGAAACTCCAACAAGAATATTCAGAGATGACCTGCAGTGACACACATCTTTTTTTTTCCATAAAAATTTGCATTAAACATCTTCTCCAGACCCCTCAGATAGTCTAGATTTGAGTTTTGTTTAATATGACCTTTAACACAAATATTTCCCGGGATATTAACAGCTAATTTCTTTTTAAAAGGAGATTGTAAGAAACAGTCAGTTAAATAAAACACTTGAGGAGGTTTTCTGGGGAAAAATAGCTTTTGGGGGTTTGGGGGTTTTGATTGTGGTTTTCTGGTGGTTTTTTTTGTTGTTGTTGTTGTTGTGGGGTGGGTTTTTTTGGTCTTTTTTATTTTTTCTTTTGCTTAAAGATGTACATTCATTTGAATATGGTTTCTTTCTTGGTAGAGAGTAAAAAAGCATTTGGAGAGGAAAATTCATCTTCCCAGTGTTCAGCTCCTGGTAATTTAGCATTTATCAATGCCTGAAGCTAGTTTGACCTCAGTATTCTCCTGGTACAGTTCTGCCCTAACACAGAATGGGTATTTCATAATAGAGCAAAGGCGTCGTCTCTATAACTTTTAGGAGTTAGGATAGCTACAGGGTTTGGACCTCAGGTTGCTTTGAATGTAACATTCACTAATGTATCATATGAGTTAGAAAATTCATTTGATACTATTTTTTAAATTTTTCAAGCAGCTAGGTGAATTTTCAAAGATGAAAACAAATAAATCACAGGCCCCTCAGTGTCTAAAATCCCATTCAAATTTGATACATATGCTTGTGATATTTTTAAAACAGACTGATAGTTTGTTTACTCCTAGAAACCTACACTTCCCCATTTTATTTCTCTGTTGCATTTTTCAGTTGAGAGCTAAGTTCAGAATTTCATGCTGGCATTTATTTGTTAAAAATCACGATTAATACTGGCTTCAGAAAATAATAAGGCATAAAGGATATTTATAACCATACATGGTTCTGATTAGTAGATCAGACCCCTTCACCTGAAGCATGAATTTTCTTTGCTAACACAATAAATACTTTTGGTATGAAATAATTTTGTATTTTCTGTGTCTGGCATTCAAGTATATTTTAAAAGGAACAGAAAGGGAAACATCCATTTATTATTGTTTTTTCAAAGGTGTAGAAGTACATTATCCTCCAATACATATGTATTATTCACTTAATTAGCATAATTCACTCAATTAACCTTTGTGCCAGAAATGTGACCACGTTGCCAGGGCAGCACCTATAAATTCATGCACTTGGCCCTGAAGACAGAATTTGGCTGCTGTTGTGTCTGCTTGAATTTGTTTTTTATACTGAACTACAAAGTCTGCACACACACACAAACTGGATTGTACTGGTGACAAGAGAAATCTAGCAACAGTAGAACGGAGAATTTGACTTGAAGACAAATCAGGTTTTCAGATATGCTTAAATTCATGCTTTAAATTAGCACAGAAGCAATTTGTTGGCATTTATTGTTTGTGGAAACACAAGAGAAGGAGATGTTTATGACTTGGCCTGTTATATCTGCAAGTGCAAATATTGCCTTAGCACATCCTACAGTCAATTACTGTTCTGGAACTGGAAAATGTGGTAAGGAATGGTGTAACAGGCAGAGAGAAGAATAAAACCATTAAAACTCTGAAAGTGGCTGAAATGGAGACTAAAAGAAGAATATAATTCTTTTAAAACTATCTTCATCTCTGATGTCTGCTTTAGACTGCCTGAATATTTAGTTGTGGAAGAGACTAATTAATGTACTCCTCTGTACATCTTGCTGGCTGGCAAACCTTCAATTTGGTTGCTGGTTGCTGTCAGTTGGTCACAGCTCGCTGAGGATTCAAAAGCTTAAGTACAGACTGATGCCCTATTAATTTTGGTTTATTTAGCTGTAATGCAATGGTTATGTCAATCAGAAGTTACCAGGAATAACAGCAACAAACTGGTCATGAAGAAAAAAATATTTCCTTGGTCTTAAATTCCCCCTTTTCACCTGATTCAGTGCACTGCATTTGCTGCATTTTACCCAAGTGCACTATTTCCAAATGTAAGTTAAAAATTGCAAGTAAATTGCAAGTTAAAGTTCTTTAAGTGAATCTCACACAGTGAAGGTTCCAGAATGCCTTTTAATCGTACATTTTCAGAGCAACTAGAAAAGCTGTGTCCCTGTCAGAAAGCGATGGAGTACTGAGGTAGAAACGCTGTCTCTAAATTCCCACTGGATTAATGTGAAACAAAGTATAATGTAGGATATGTAAGATATCTTTGTTTTCCCTACCAGCTGAAATAAAAAAAAAAAAACAAACCAAAAACCCAGGCAAATTAAAAGTCTATTTGCTTCCAAAGGTTTGTATCTTGTATCAATGTAAAAATAAGTAAAATATTAATTCTATTTTATGTGAATTTTCAGAAAGTTTTCTTGATATATGCTCTGTTACAAGAAATCAAGGTCTTAAGTCAAAATGTGTTTTTCCAATGACTCCTCAGTAAAAAATGGACGAGCAGTCCCAACCGGGATTGGAGCCTCTCCCTTCTCTCTGGGGCTATGCTAACCATGAGGCTACAGTTGTGCTTGTTCTGATCCTTCTATTCCTTTCCATGTTCCAAAGTGTCTCTGTGGTACTGAAGAGCACATAAAACTTTAAGTAACTTTAAGTAACTGCATTTCTAGTTGGAGCTTGTTGAGAAGCTTGCTTACCTCACGATCCTCTTGGTGAGAAGGCCTACGCCTGCAGCCAGAGTAATCCAACAGACACACCAAGGGCCAGGATTATGATTATGTCTGTGATTATGAATGGCTAGTTAGGTACAGTTCAAACTAAGCTATGAATATGGGCGCCCTTACGCTTCCGAACATTCTCACATTTACCCTACTTCTAGTTAGCTACAACTGCTCTGACAAAGATGCCTCTTTGTAGCCCAAGAACATGGGACCTGTGGCATATACTCACACAGACCTTGTACTGACCTGTGGGCCTGACTCCTGACCCTATGCATGTTATGCTGAAATGCATCACTTAGTGCATAGCACAAAGTAGAGTTGGATGCCAGTCCAAGCACCAGATACATCTAAATGATACCGTTCTCTGTGGTGCTCAAACAGAAGTCCCTTTTAACAATCACCAAAAAAATCCTAAAATTCAATTTGATTACTGGAAACCTTTAGTTAAAATGTATCTCACTGAAACCAAAATTAAAATAAGAAATTTGCTAAACCCAAATGCATTTCTAAATTATCTTTTCCTCCTTCTTGCAATAAGATAACAACAACAATAATAATATTAATAATACCACATTTTTTCAACTTTGCTGCATAACTGTAAATAACAAGTATATATGCACAAAAAAATGACCTGGATGTTTGAATAGCAGATGAGACAGCTATTAATTACCTGAAAGTACTGCCACAGGAATAGCTAGTGCTTTCTAAATGCTGTCACATAACAGGCTTTTGGCACCTCTTCAGAGCCCTCATTTACCTGCTCCTTTCTGAGCAGCTTTCCACATTTGAGTGTAGTTTGAAGAGGGCAAGTAATACTACCATTCATATTTCAAAGTAATTTTTGTACTCAAACAAATCATATTAGCAAAATGATTATATTTCCTTTGGAAATGGATTAATTTACCTCCATGATTTCTACATCTGAATGCAATTCAAATTGCTTTCCATTTTTATTTGCCACTGTGCTAAGATTCATTTTAATGACACTTTGATGAATTGCAGATAGAAGTTATTCAAGTATTTCACAGATTTTTTTTTGTGTGTGATTTTTAATTAATATTTTGATTACTCAGAATTATCTATGAATTCCTTTGAGCTCTGAACATTTTATGTAAGCAACCACTGACTGGTATTCTCTATTTTACTGGTTAATTAGGCTTACATATGAACAGTTGGGATGACTTAGCTAAAATTTAGTGTAAAAATTCAAGGAACACCAGTAATTCACTTTTATCTATTGTGTAAATTAAAAACCTTGGAGTATGAGGGTAGATTGTTTGGTTTTATCTGCTACTTGAGTAAACAAAAGTTCAAATAAGGAACTGTTAACTAGAGTTCATTAAAATTTGCTTTTTAATGAAGACAAATATTTACAGATTCTTTTTTTTTTAAGTTATCTCTTCTCTCAATGGCAACATGTGGATTCCCATTACTTCTTGAATCTTTTTTAACTTCTGCCTTTTTTTAGCCTTACCTAAGACTAGCCCAGCCTGTATGTGTGTCCTGTGTCTCTCCACTTAGTAATTTTTCAGCTGGGTGATTGCCAAGTGTTAACCAAAGCAGGTAAAAAAAAAAAAAAAAAAGCGAGTCTTAAAGCTAAGACCTTACAAGTTCCAGAGAGAGATATGAAACTAATAAGGAATGTTGGTGGAACTCAGGAGTTGAAAAGGAGCTGGCTGGGCTACTCAGTACTCACGTTCTTTTGTCTCTCAGCCAAATAGGGCAACAGGAGACAAGAGGGACAGGGAAACTGGGGTTGCTATTGAAACTGGTGATCTTATACTGCAAAGAAAACAAGATTTCCAAAGGAAATCTGGCTTTATTAGTTTCAGCTCCCAAAGTATCATGTTTTTGCTAGTTGGCAGGCCCTGTGACCTTTTTAATTTAAAAAACAAAGGTGTTACAATTTCAATTTCACCATATTCTCAGCAGTTTAATCACAAGAAAATTACATAACAATGAAGAAAGTATTTACAGATGAAAAGAAAAATGTATATTATTTTATAGGAAAGTCTTTTACTTAGGGCAGAGAAAGACTTGAATGACAGTTTATGCTTGTGGAAGTTAATGCAGTGAGTACAATCAGTCGATAATTGAACCAAGCTGTAAGGAAGTGGCCTCATTAAGCCTTCATACCTAGTTCAGAACTACAGGCTTCAAAGGGGTAAACTTGCCTCTAAAGTTTTTTCTGTGTTAGAGCTTACACTGGGTTTTTCACAAAACTGCTGAAAAGTAGTTGAGGGTTTAAAACCACAAACAAGAATATAGCCAGAGGTGGATTAATCCCACTCTGACACAATAGCTTAAAACCAATCTTGTTTAAGTAAAAGATGTATTAGAGATGTGTGTGCATATATGCAATATTTAACATACTTATTCAGCAATTTACTCCTCTAAATTTTCTTGAATGTCAAAACAGAACAAAACACCAAATACTTGCAAAATGTAATGGAAGCTACATATTACTGAATCTAGAACCATCTGGCAGATCACCCTGAACTACATGACTGTATGAAAGAGAAATTAAAACAGGAAAACATACTCTCAAGACTTATTGGCATGCTTTGTCACTTATTTCTAGCACTGAATGTAGCCCAAACTGAAAAAGCCACTGCTTTCCGAGCTAACAGATATGGACTGAGAAGTGGTAACAATCACATTTGATCCTCTCTGGTCACATCCAGCCTTCTACAAAGTGGCTACAGTTTCTGATTGAGGATAGAGCACTGTTGCTCTGTTAATCATAAGCTCTGTTGCTATGGTCCCAACAGAGCTTATGATTATCCAGTCACCTATGATGAGTATACCGGTTGCTCCCACAAGATATCAAAAATGTCATTAAAATACTGAGTTGTGATGTGTATGATGATGCATGGGATCTTGCATGGAAAGTTACAAACTCTGAGTCTAACTGTCAGACCGTCTATAGTTCTGTCCTATGCATTTTAAAGGAAAAGCAGCTACTTGTGCAAAATATCATGATACGATCAAGCAGCGAGTTATTCCCTACAGTTACCATACAGTTAACAACATCCTCTACATATATAAAAAAGAGATGACAGACAGCTTTAGAATGGAAGGCCTTTCTCAAAAGATGAACACTTTGGAATTCTATCCTCCCCTCACATTTTAAATGGCGTGCAACCTTCCAACCCTATGTCACTGAACTACATGTGGTTATGGCTAGCACCACCTTATTAGATGAAAAGCTGTATAAAGAATGTATTCATCCAATGCATTTATTTCTTTCTTTTCTGAATTCATTATTGCTATGAACCCAGACTAGGATGAAGACTTAATTTAGTGCTAAGAAATTCACACAAATACTCAAAACCCAAGCCTGAGACTGATGGACCAGTATATCTAAATGCTAACCCACAAACTAGCAAGACTCTGACACATAGTTGATACAGAAAAACAGTGACAGACCATAGCCATTTATGCGATACTACTAGATGTTTGCCTTCTTCTTTCCTTTCCTTTTCCACTCTGTCCCCGATCACTATTAGCCAAGGAAACCAGTGACAATCCTATCACATAGCTGAGGAACTTCTAAATGGTACCACTTCTCTTTCTTTAGGCAAGAGATAGAGACACCGCATATACCAGCCTTTCCTTTTTCTGGAAACACTCCTTTGATGAAAAGGCATTATTTTGTTAGGCTGGTGACATGATAAGGCTCCTATTAATATTTCTTTTGAAGCTTCTCTGGTCCTTTAAACTGACATACTTCAAGTACACATATGATTAAGAAAAATTAAAAAAAAAAATTCAAACATTACTTATCATAGAGTCATAAATGATACATCACAGTTGTCTGACTGTAGTGAGAATAGGAGATAATTGCAATAATGTAGCTAATAGTGAATGGCAGCTGCTTAAGTGATTCTTTATAGTAATGTTTTCAGATTAAATACACGTAATCCTTAAGTAATTCCCAGCCTTAGATCCCGCACATATTTACAGCTTCCAAACCGTTCCAATCCAGGTTAAGTATTTTCTTTATACCTGAGGAGGATGCACTTCGCAGCATTCTGTGTTATGGTACTGTAAATATTCTGGAGCCATGGGTGGCTTTTTCACTATCTACGCATCTGTTTCCAACACTGAAAATCTCTTCAGGCATACTGGATGTCTCAAAGATGATAAATCAGCTGAGATAGCCTTAAATGACCTAAAAACTTTTTCACTACTGAACTATGTAATGTAAACAGCCTTATGGAACTACTACAGTTACTATATCATTCCTGGACTGCCCTATGGGTATCAGAATTTTTGCAGTGCTGTGATTTCACCCTAGGCATGCTTCCCAAACCAGAAGGGTCTCAGAACTTCTATCTTCCTTAATTCCACCACTTGTGGAAGTTTCATCTTGCCATATTCAGGGCATTATGATAAATTTATACTATTCCAGAGCATTTAGCCAACAGAAAGTAACAGGAAGAGGGGACAGATTGTTGTTTGCTCTCAGGAGGTATTTCTCTCACTAAAACAGTATTTTGAAAAACTGTTTCATACGGTTTGAATAGGCAGCGTGTGCTACTGTTCTAGAAAAGCTTATATATCTAGAGAAATAAGTGTTGTTAAATACCTCAAGTTACTCTTAAAACTAAAAAAAAACCAAAAACCACCTGCATATGTGGTAAGATTTTATACTCTGAAAAAAAATGGAAACCTGTCAGGTCAACTGAGCTTTTTGAAATAAGTTTCTCTGCACCAAGGAACTGCTTTCCCCATGTGGTCACTCACCAATATTTATAAGGGAAGGTCACTTTGAATGCCACCAGCAGATGAAAAAACAGGAGGGAAGGAGGGCTTTTCTGTCTTCACTGAGCTGGCTGATTCTGCCCAAGTGATAGCCGACATTGACATCACACAAGGGAAAGGTTGTCGTAGTCTCACAGTCCCAGCTCTGCAGCAGAAACAAAACAAAACAAAAACAGAGAGAAAAACATACGTGTATACTTTTCATATAAAAGTAATGCCAAAACATTAAAACTCTGATCTCTGGAATATAAATAATGCTTTAATCTTGGCTTTGAAACAGTTATTTCAAATCTACTTTAAAAAATAAGATTTAAAAAGACCCCTAAGAAACTGAATATCCTTCTGTAAAATTAATCAATCACTTTGAGGGTTTAGTGGAAGGAAATGGTCATAAACATCTTATGTACTCAGCTGGTGGTAGAAGGCAGATAGAAATGACAATTCTGTTAAAAATAAGGAAATGCTGAGATTTGAAGTGAAGATTGTATGCAGAATACATGGCAGGAAATGACAGGATATTTTATAGGTGAATGTGGCCTACGGAAAACTTAAGAGAAAGGTGAAGGATTAATGAGGGATGCCTATTTATGTATGTATGTATGTATTTATTTCATTTTTCTAGCATCTGTGTGAATTATTACCTATACGCTTGATACGTCCTTAAAGAAAAAACTGTGATGAATAAATAAACAGGTCTAGAAATCTTCAATAGGGTCCTTTACCTTGCAGGGAATATTATCATCGGCTTTTGATACAATTTCTGCTGCAGGGAAAGACTTTCAAAGCTCAGAATGCTGAAGTATTGCCAGGCACTCAAAGACCCCCTGCTGTGTGCGTCAAACTAAGAAATCTCTCTGAACTTGTCGAATTAAAAGTCATCTCTCTCTCTCTGCAACCCCTGCATGAGCTGGGAAGCTCTGTCCTCATTTTTTTAGGCCTTCCACGATAAACAAATGGAGCCTGAAGCATCTTTATTCTTTTCAGGCACATAATTAAAATTCTTTTAAAAATGTAATTGAAGGCAATGAATTTCAAAAGGAGGTTCTAGTTAACGATGATGCTAGAACAGTTTCAGTAGGCCATATTGCTTTTCCACTCAATTTTGTTTCAAAGGTAAAAGCAAAACAGCTTGTTAAGAACCTGGATAAGTGTCTTTTTTTCTAATTTATTTTGTTTGTACATCAAGAGGTTGCTCCAGACTTAAACATCTCAGCAGGATTTATGCTTTCTGGAATGCCATAAGATTTAATTACTGAAACAGCAAAGAGGAGTATACTATTAAAATATGAACAAAGCAGAAAGTATTCTTGGTTTCTCAAAGTCATTATTTATATATTCCTTAAAATATTAACGAATATATTTATTGAAGAAGTTGTATTTTTTTGGATAGCCTCTTTCATTCACCCAAACCATTGTAAATATTCACAACCTCACAAAATTTTTTGAATCTGACTGCATAGAATACTAATTTTCTGTGATCAGGAATGCTGTAAAACATTGTAATGATTACTTCTAATAGGTATTTTTGATGTTGCCAACAAAAGAACAAGCACTGATATAACGCATAATTTAATATAAAAGGAAGGAAAAACTATCTCTTTGGATTTGATACCAGGTATCATCATGCAGCATTAATTAAAAGGCAGTATCCCTCAGTACCCTCTCTCTATTGAAAGTAAATAGCTTCAGTTTTTATGGTTTTTTCCATGCTATGTTTTTGAACTGGTACTTCTGGCTATGAATGACCATATAAAATGTATTTTTGGGGTCTTTTCCCTAGGGAGCCCCGAGATTGAGATGTTTTGAGGAAAGTTATTTACGACTCTTGTAGCATAAAAAAAGAAAGGTGTAGCAAGGCAGCACTGCTCCCACAACTTCTGGGTAGCACTCTGCTTCTGATAGTTATGATGCCTCTGGGAGACGTGAGACAACACAGCTAACACAGCAGCTTTTCATCCTTGCGGAGGGAAGCACAGTATGTATTCTGCATGGGTCAACAATTCTGACTGGTAGAGAGGTAGAAAGGGGATCCAGTCAGCTCCAATGGATAAGGCAATGCCAAAATAGATGGTGCAGGAGCAAACTAAGGCTTTGATTACACTATCAAGCAATAGCTCTGCCGGTCAGATGTTATTTCTTCCCCAAGCTCTTATTTATTTATTTATTAGCTTACTTAAGGATCTTGTGCAGCATAGGGCGCAGCCCATTCCAGAGAGGTCATGCCGAACAGGCACTATTGAGAACAGTTAGACCTCTTTTTTTTTCTGCAGTTGTCTTGCGCTACCTCATCAGGCTTTAAAAGCTCCGATTCCCACATGACTTGGTCACACCCCCAGAACATACAACATACAGCTTTGATTTTACATTGATTATGTAGAACTTTCACAGACCACCAATTATGCTGTAATCTGGACAAAATTTGTAGCACATAATGATCATGTCTTAGATCTGGCAAGACAGCATACTGGGACAAGAGCAACCGGACCTATGCCATGTTTCTGCTGGTGTGTTGCTTAGCAGGGTGCAGTGTACCATTACAAACAGCCAAAAGAACAAGGCCTTCTGTTGCCCTGCATCCGTGATCTTTTCTTAGCCATCCCTTCAGATATATTAGGGTGATTTGTGAAAGCATATTTATAATCTTTACTTTTAATTGTGTATGATATCTTAATGTGCAATGGATTAAACAAAAAAAAAAAAAACAGGCATTAAAAACAAAAAGCAAATCAACACCCAAAAAACAAATGTATTTCCAAACTTCATTTCTACTATAAAACTGAGCTAATGAAAGCACTGTTTCTATAAAAGTTGATTTAACTTTCACCATAATTTGCTCTGTGCAGTGTGAAGGACATTGGACAAAAAACCCACAACCCTGTAACAAAGAGACTGTATCTGATACTTTAACGAAAAAAACAAGTGTGGCCCAGTATGAGTACTTAATGTCTGTTTGCAGAATGAGTAAAGGTATCTTTAAGTTCACTGAGCACTCACTGTAAAGTTTAGAGAAGATCAGTAGTTTAGAAAAAAGAGGCTACTGAAATATGAGTCACATCTATGAACAAAAGTGATCAAAGTCTACTTGGCTGCCAGAGTGTCTTCAGGTTATTTCACTGCAGTACACATATTCCTTGATTGAAAGGTGTGTGGATAGAAGGCAACCAGGTCTCTGTTTACTATCAATGGGCTTGAAATTCTCATTTGTTATATCTCACTTCCTTTACTGTTTTCTTTTTCCTCAGAAGCAGCAGCTGAAGCAACTATTATAATATTTGGGAACATGTTTACAACAGAATAAATTCATATTAATTCTCTCCCCTACAAGCTCAAATTATTATTTTAAGAGTTGTGACAAATTAAAAATTACACAGATTGTTTCCACTTGTATGTTGATCCTATGACTCTGATGTCATACAGCCATACATTCTTACAGCCAAACATTCTTACAGAATTTGAGGATGTCAGGCACCTTTTTTTAGAGAGAAAACTAGGGAGAACTAAACTATTTCTAAATTAAACACCCCTTGTCACATATGAGGTTAATGCAAGTAATTTATTCCTTCAAAAAGATGCTTGCTGCTTAAAAACCCCTACCTCTTATGTGACAAAAACTCAATATCTAGCTTGGGTAGAAAATTAGAATAACTTAGCAAAACTCCCCAAGACACAATTTTCATCCAGTAGTTCAATGTTCTGCAGATGAAAGTGTTGGCAGATGTTGCCTTGATAATTTGCTATGAGGTACTGCTATTTCAGAAGATGGCAGAAGAGGGAGTAAGTGAATGTAAATCCAAATTATGACTTCAATGACAAGTATAAGAGCAAGCCAGAGTACTGCAGCTGCTTTCTCTCCCTTTTCCAAAACAGATTAATTTCCATTTCCTAAAATAAAGTTTTCCATATACTGTACAAAGTTTGCATAAACCAGCATTTTAAATTTCTAGGAACTGCCATGCTCCTCATTATTCCCATTTCTTAATTATTTAGATTAATTCAGATTCACAGGTTTTTCCCTGCACTGTTAGATCACATATTCTGCAGTTACAACAAAACATATTATATGACAGATTTAATGCACATATTATGACAGACCCACAGGAGGACAGAGGGAGGAACTCCTTAATGAAGTTTACTATCAAACAAAAAGCCATATAGATTAAAGACATTTAAACAAGCAAACAGAACATATTTCCAGAACTATTTTGCCTTGTTTTTTTCTCTCCCCGTGAATGTTGGCATACGACCCCTTCCTCAATATTAAGTATTAGAAGTTATTTAAGTACTTGAAAATTTCGTTTACCATATAATTTGAGTGATATATTATCAGATGGTAATGAGGAAAATAGATAATCAATAAAATAGATCCTGTTTTAATTACCATACATTTAACTCAGCTATTACACACAAGGTCATAGAAACAAGTTTAGAGTAGGAAAGGAAAAACATACTAATTTTCTGGATACTGTTCATATGTGAAACTATAATACTGGAAGAAATTATTAATGATATGAAGTAAAATTTTCAGATTTTTTTTTTAAGAGGCTCTGTGAAGCAAGCATACCATCACAGTGGGTGCGTATTGCAGAGTGCAGAAAGTCTGATGCCTTTTTGCCAAAAAAGCAATTGAAGGAATTGATAACACTTTGAACAAAAAATGTATACTTGTGTAAAAATAACTAATTCCCATGTTATCTTGATGTGTTTGCTTTGTTTGGGTTGCTGGTCTTTCATTACTACCCTTTTCCTAATATTTGTGTAGAACTGTGGCCCCCAATTCCTCCAATTCATATATTCCTTTACTCCGTATTTTCCTAAAATCCATGTATTCAACACTATTAAGTCTCAGTCCATGCTGTTCCTGAAAGCTAACAGCTGTCAGACCTGTAAAGAGCTTTGACAACAACTAACACTTCTGTTCAAGCAAAAGCACTCTGTATCACTTCAGTGATAGGAATTTGGGATATGAAAGCAGAGCAGTCCGACAGATAAGTCTCTGCTTCATTTGTCAGGAAGAAGGAGAGAAAATCTACTTCGCTAACAAATAATTTTCAGTTCTTAATAATGTTTGATGATAGGATTACTTATTTACAATGTTGCTATTGTGGTGGGACCCCTTCAAAAGGGACAAATAAAAACAAAGCACAGAGCAGCTGTACTGTACCTCAGAGATTGAGAGTGGGCTGAGAATGGACCCGCTCCCTTTTACCTGAGGGGTTTTCAAGGGTTTGTCTGTAAGAGGCCAAACGAACTCAGGCAGGCATCTTACGGGGAACCTGAAATCTACCTGTGTGGTATAAATGCTCTTGCAGCATTAAAAACCTTCAGGGCAAGACCCTCCCATGCTTCAGTCTCTACACCAGTACTCATTCTCATATTCATAGCATGGTAGAGTGGGAAAACAACTTATGGAGTAAGGAACAGGCAGAAACACCAACTATATTTATATATCTGTTCTCTTTAAGTAAATTAATAATCACTGCGGTTCTTAAAATGAGTTTATGACAGTGATGGGCTTTTTGATTTGTTTGGGTTTTTTTTTTGGGGGGGGAGGGGGGGAGTGTTGGGTTTTCTTACACACACCCCTCTCCCCCTGGATATATTCTGCTGGTTTTGCAGTCAATTTAGAAATTCTTTGAAACAATTTGCACTGGCAGCTTCCCCTTTATACAGTTCAGAGTAAGGCAGCGATAGCACAGAGTGTATCTGTCAAACTTGGCGCTGAAGAACAAAACAGGAATCTGACATAGTTATGACAAGCAAACACTTTATACCAGGAAAGGACTTCACACTGTTGATTACTGCATACAGTTGGAAAGCTGTGCTATGTGATCATGCAAATAGAACCACAATAAAAATGTTGAATTTTGAAGTACCTTTTCAGAATAATGAAATCTGAAGAAAATTTAGACAAAATTAAAACAATTGCATTTTTATTGCAATGCTAGTCAGTGATACATTAGCATAAGGAATTGATGTATGAAGTAAATTGAAGCACGCAGTATTTTACCTTTTAGTTCAGAATTACATGAAGTTCTTATTTTCAATTAATAAACAAAATAGCTCATACAGTGATTTTAGTGATGTCATTCTTTCAAAAGCTGGTTAGGGTAATTTCTAATTTTACAGGAGTTAGACCTCAGTTCCTAAAACCCAGTATATTTACATATCACTACACTGTAACTATTCTCATTTCTTGAAATCCAAGGGTAACAATTTTAGAGGTTTAGAAAAACTCTCAGAAAAATATGTTAGCCCCAGAGAATCAAGAAATTAAAAATAAATAATCCAAATATTCTAATCTTGAAGTTGTTGCACAGTGCAACAATGTCACTTATATGCCTCCTTTTTTTTTTTTTTCTTAAGGATGGGGAGTTTAATACATTAAATCTTTTTAACTCATCCTCGAGATGCAGGATATATATTCATCATACTATGTCCTGCACAGCTAGGCTTTTTTTTTTTCTTTCATTATAATACTCATTCATTTCAACAATATAATTATATTGTTGAATTTAAAAATTGAAAAGGCTATGAAAAAAAAAAGATTCAAGGTGACAACATGACATTTGCTTGTCCATTTAAAAAAAATAAATTTCCATTAAATAATTTAATCAGACTCAACTATGTAGAAATGCTCATTGGCATTATTTTGGTATTCATTTTGTTTTTATTTTAATTTCCCATTTTGTTTTAGGTATGCATATGCTTGATTTTATGATAGCAATTATAGCTTATTGACATGATGTAACTGTGGTATGCTTCTCAATCTCACGTGCTCTATGTAATAACTGGGAAACAAACATCACACAGGGTAAGGCTTTTAGTCAAACCCCTTCTTTTTGAGAGTTGGAAAGTGTTTTATGACCTGTGATGAATACAATCATACAGAGTGGCCAATTCTGAAGAGCCTTTTTGACTCAGTGTGCAATGTACAGGCACAGTGAGTGCGGGGACTGGCCTCAGAACCTGTCTACCTTCCTGCCAGAGATTCCTGTGGTTTGCATCTTGGTTTTGGTGTGTTTTTTTTTTTCAAATTCCTCTCTTTCAAAATCTTTTTCATTCCAGAAATTGTACAAAACCTGAAAAATCTTTATAAATAAGCACAATTTATAAGATCTTTATTATTATAAAACACACTACTTATTTTTGTTTCAGCAGCTGTAGAAGGAATTGCAAAACAATAACACTGATAAGCTACTTGTGTAAAGTGTAGCTCAGTAGTATGTACCTCTATAAATGTAACATGTTAAGAAATCTGCTATGATTTTATTTACTGCACTGGGATAAAGCTATGGAATAAAAAAGTCCTTAGCAAATACTGAAGCAAAAAAGACTTATAAACATTGAAAAGGAAGGAAAAAAGAAAGATATTTTCATAGACTATGTGATGGCAGTCTGATAGCTTTTAAGCTAAATAGTTTTTCTTAAAACCAGAAATGTGATATATTTACTGGAATCTTATTAAAGCACTTCATATTGGCTTCAAAGGAAGCTAAGAAGGCAATGTGAGCATGGAGAAGAATTATGATACAGAGAAGGGTCTGAAGGAAGATTTCTAGTGGAGCTCTTTAAATGAGATGGATCTTATGCAATACCTTAATGATGTAAAATATAGTGTACCAATGAAGTATGTTGATGTGATATCATTATTTCTAACACACAAAAAGAGTGGAAGATCTTACAGGAAGACCGTTATGACTTTTGCAAATACATTAACAGAAGCAAAAAGAAATAAATGTTAAAAAATGCAAAATTCTGTCATACACTTAAGAACTAAATGAGTTGAATATATACATTAAGTACTGAGTTTATGAACCAGAAAAGACTGAAAATGTTTGGATTGTCTAGCTTTCCCAAATGAAATCTGACAAGGAATTTGATTGCTGTCTGTACTGGTAAACAAAAGCTGTGGAAGAAAGTTCAAGCCTAAGACCTGAGAATAAATGCATATAACTGGCAATCAATAGCAAAGGTGAAAACCCAGAGGAAAAATTTTAACCATTAAAATTGAGTTGTTCTGTAATGTTAATTCATTTCAAATACTGGAAATCCTAAAGATCATTTCCTGCAGAAATGATCTTTAGGATTCCCAGTCCTTTAATTTCATGAAATGATCCATTTAGGAATCCACTGGAATCCTAAATGATCCATTTAGGATCATTTCTGCAGGAAATCATCCTAAAGATCATTTCCTTCAGAAATTATCATTTCTGGATGCATCTGCAGAAGCAGATCATTTTGTGATCCTGTCCAGATCTAGTCTATTTAGCCTTGTTAGGAAAGGAAAAGAGAGCAGAAAGAATATAGTTAAAGATACTCTAAAAAGATTCATTTTTCAAAGGCACTAGACATACATTTTTAGGCATGATTCGCATTTACACTACCTGGCACAATCGATTTTTCTACAGCAGGGGTTAAATCTTTACGAAAGGCCAATTTAGATTTGGATATCAATTGCTCCTCTTCTGAGTATTACACTGCTCTTCACAGTTAACAGCATATCTCTTTTTACATTTGCTCTCTTTGCTCACTTCTACCTTTTTTCTTACTACATCCTGAAATTCTGAAGTGATTTTCATGAAGTTGATTGTCTAAGAAGTAACATGTGCTGTACTATCCCAAGAGAGGATCAAACACAAGGTAATTCTAAATCCAAAAAATACTTAGCTTCTTCATTTTACAGTGAGTAAATACTTTGTGCTAGCAAATTACATTCCCATTTTTTTCAAGTTCATAAATTATGGAAGTACTATTAGGAGAAAATGGCGTAAAAAAGAACAGGCTAGCATCCTATGAAACCTGCTTTAGACTGTGCAGATTTTCTAGTTTACCTAAGCAACTATGGCAATCTAAGATTTTGTACATGTTAAAGCTAAAGAAATCTCGTTAGAAATTAATTTCTATGAGCTACAGAAATCTGGAATATTTTACTGATTCCATAATGACAGCATTAAACTCTTGTCATACTCTTTTCTGGCTCATTCTCCCTCTTCATCTCATCACACTAGAACTCTAAAGCCACATAAAGTCAGAAAAAACTCTTCCTCACTCTGAAGTCCTGGCATCAGAAACTATATGAATCTCACTAATATGCTGTCTTGTCTCCCCAATCCAGTTGTTTTTAGGGGATGTGGAATCTTTCACATTTTCCTAGGGAGGAGTAATTTAAAACCAAGTTTATAATCTCAAGAGACTGCTGGGTCTTTTTTGTGAGGAATGAATTCTCTCTCCAGTTGACATGCTAGACAGGTGCAGTGTTGGGATTTTACCAAAACTATGATAAATAAGAATTGTAAAAACAAGCCTATTAGGTGGTTCAGCAACATTCCCATCTGTGGCTGAAAGCCTACCGAAAACCAAGGTAACAGTAAACCTAACACTGCCAAAGTCACCCCATCTTCTGCATTCACAGAATTCTATGCAAGAAGGACTGCACTCTATCAAAAAAAAAAAAAAAATTTTAGATTGCATGGACACAAAAGAATCAATAATTAAAATAATTTTCAGAGTTAAATGCCTGTGTTAATTTTAATTACTGGGTATAATAATCTTAAATTTTTATAAGATAAGATTTTATAAGATAAGATTTTTATAAGGCTACTTTAAACTGGTTTATGGTTATTCTTGAAAACAGAAACCTGAAGATAGTGAAGGTTCTCACTAAGAGCTTAGTGTTGTAATTTCTCATGTTCCACAATTGTTTGGGACTATAAATGCTGCAAGCTAAGGAATCAATGTGCTGGTGATGCTAATTTAGATAAATAGATGTTCTTCCAATGGCAAAATATCAGTAGAGTGCCCTAATATGCATTAATTTCCAGCTGGGAAAATATGCACTGGTTTTAGAGAGGAAGAGTGTTTAGTTAGTGCCATCTCTGTGGGAGTAATTACATGTAGGCTATAAAAGAAATAATAATTAAAAGTACACCTGAGATATCCTATTGAGCTGTTTCTAGAGAACAGGTCATTTTATGTGAAATTCCAACAGCCTATTTGAAATTTACATGTGGAATAATTCTTCCTTCATTTCCCCCAGTACTTTCTGAAAAACAAGACAAGCCTCATATGGAAAAAACCTGCATATACATTCTGTATTCATCTTTGTGATACTGTAGATTGTATGAAATATTTATAGCATTACCTTTCTTTTTTGTCTTAGTTGAAAAAAATAATTATGCTCAGAAGGCTAAAATGATACGTATAAATAATTTCTGACTAGAAGTATCTCATGCCATTGCTTTAGAAATATTTGAAGTATTTCAATCAGAAAGCAGCACAGCTACTACATGATTTAATTAGCCTTTTGATATCACTTTACTTACAGTTAAATGTTTTGGTTATAACACCTGAGTGATGGCACTATCAGTATTTACTCTGAATGTTGGAGCAACCCTGCAGTGGTATAAATAATAAGTATTCATCAACAACTTAGATGCATGAAATTTAAGCAGCTGAGATATTTCAGCCACTGAACACCGAACAGATTTAATTTTGTGAAATATTTACAAAATACAAGAACATTTTAGTAGCGATAGAAACAGTGTTGTCCCTAATTAACTCTGATATTTTTCTTTTCATTCAAGAATTTCATGGCTTCATTAATAATAGGGTTATTTTGTGGAAAACTTATTCTGTAATCATTAAATCATAGAAGAAAATATTTGAGGTATTCATGTTACCTGTACAAAGCTACCACAAAAATGTTCTCAGGTTTTTTCTTTCCTTTCCACTACATTAGAGGGGTAATTTTGATACGGTCATTAACTGGCTGAACCAAAAGTAAGCACTTCTGAAAACTAAAAGTATAAACCCCCATAAAATTCTGTAGAATATATAATACTAAGTTGGATCATTACTCACTGAATTACTCAGGGCATGTCTACATGATATAGCAGACTGCTGTGTTCAAGGGTTCCAAAGTCAGCTCTCTGAGAAGTGGCATGGCAGAATGTATGCTCTTTTATGGTCACCCATGGAATTGTATCCAATGTTAATTAAAGATAGGATTTTTAAAGACAGCTTTACAGAATCGCACACAAAAGTGGCACTATTGCAGTCTAATGGATAGGTTATACATCAGCAAGGTACGGTGTTAAAGAAAAATTGCAGAACAAAATTTTGAAAATACCAACGGCCCCCATCCCTATCATCTATTCCACTAAGCTGAAACTCACACCATACATGCAGTTGAATTTCCCATTGGTCATTCATGTGTACATTTCTATAACTGAGCAAACAACGCAGAATTTATGCTAATATTTTGAATAATTAGTGCATTCAAGAAAATTAATATAATCTTACATTGCGGACATTAATGACGGAACTCAAGATCACTGTAAATAATTCAGCCCCCTACATGCAGATCTTGGTCACTATTTCTTGTATGAGAAAAAGCAACAACTTGTTTTCTACTGTCTTCTGAAGATGAGATTTTTTTGAGCTATTTCTTGGGTTTTATTTTGTAAATATGGTGCTGGATCACACACCTTTGACGTGTGATAGATGCATACAGAATGACTTATTATGGTTTCATAGGGTGTTCAAGGAATCGAACTCCGTTTATTGAGTGACTGAGATCATCTGTGAGTTCTAGCTGAGTACAACATCATTTTAAATATGTGACAGCACATAATCGGATTCTTTGTTCCCCTGTTGATGAACTTTGATTTTTGAAATAAACCAAAGAATCCTTATCTATAAGTGTGAATTTATTTTAAAATGTCATCTGCGAAACCTAGGAGAACTTTCAACTCGTGATTTTTGATTAGGAGATTAATAAAATTATCAGATAATAATTCAGGAATACTCTACATATCTAGCATATGGTACATAACCCTAAGGGCAACAAATGCAGGCATATATTTCAAATGCAAGGCATTCCCTTTCATACAAAATCTTCAGATTGTAGTAATTTCATATAATCTATCACCTCTGTCACATTTTTCTCTGGATTTCTAACCTCTCCAATTTACGCTTAGTTCTACAGACTGTGTGATTAACGAGTACTGATAAGATAGAGACAGGTGTGGGATTTGCAATGTAACCTATCCCATATTACTCCAAGAGCACTTCCTTCTGAAATGTAGTTACACTCAAAGTGGAATGAAAACACACTCTGACGTACTTTTAAACTAACTT
The DNA here is from genome assembly GCA_013399135.1 of Heliornis fulica. Lineage (NCBI taxonomy): Eukaryota > Metazoa > Chordata > Aves > Gruiformes > Heliornithidae > Heliornis > Heliornis fulica. The sequence goes on along the minus strand of VXBZ01007859.1, from coordinate 425,059 downwards.
GCTTACTCACTAAGATAGATACAGAGAGGCACGAAAGAAGCTCTAATAACCTTTTCCTAACACTTAAATATATGTATAAATACAAAAATGATTACATTTACTATTACAGTATTGTCATTTAGTCTGAATGCAATTTATGACATATATTCCTAAATATTATCACATATTTTAAAACAGAAAGACAAATATGTATTTCCAATTCTAACAGTGAATTAAATTAATCATTAAATAAATTATTAGATTTAAAACAATCATCATGTAGAGAAAATGTAAAACATCATTCTGAAATGCTTTATGAAAGCCAGGGAAGTGGTAAATATCAAAAAGTGATGAAGCATGATATTACGTGTGTTCTCCTGAGATTATATCACGTTTCAAAGCCAGTACATTATAAAATAAAATACAAAAATGCCTTCTTTACAAGAAGATGAGATTTTTTTCAAGTAAAATGTTAATTTCTAAGGGTAATTACAAAATACATGTAACACCCAACTCATTTTTTTAATTAATAAAAATATAAATGAACTTATTTTTATACATATGTGAAATTCCAATTAAAAAAAAATACTCAAAACTCAGCATAGAGTTTGAGGGATCCAGACATAGTTCTTTTTTTGATGATTGCTGCAGTGCCTGTGCATCTAGATTGCAGTGTCATTAATGAACTGAGAGGAGTTAAGAGCAGTTAAGGAAGAGAGATGTCCCTGTTTTGTTTTTTTATGTTCAGAAGCAGCTGGAAACTTTTCTATATCTCTTTTTCCACCAGAGTATGGTTTCCAAAAATCAAATATTTCACAGGAAATTTTTTTTTTTTTTTTTAGTAATTTCCTTAAATCTTTAATAGATGTGAATGCAATCAAGGTGAAATATTTTGGGAAGATACTGATCCAAATCAGAATGTCTGATTTGCTGAATATTTTAAAGTTAGTCTTTATGGCTTCATCCACTATCACATGCTATTTGTGATTTAGACGCCACATATCCCCTGTAACCACAATGAATCAGACAGTGTAGTTTTGCCAGGACTCATTAGCCTGGAAAAAAATAGGTCTGGAGTCTGCTTGACTCCAAGAAATCAAGAAATTCACACGTGGTGTGGAGAAGATAATCTGGCACTATTCATTCATTATCTCTCCTAGTACAAGGATTAAGAGATGTTAAATGAAACGAGGGTGTGACAGGTTCAAAACAAACAAAGAAGGTATATCCTCTCTACACAAATAATTAATCTGTGAAAGAATTAGACTCATTCGGGGAAAAACGGATGGCAGTGAATTTGGAAGTGGATTCAGATACCTATGTGGAAGTAGGCTGGGAGCTATCAATATATACTTGCCCTGTTCTCATACTATTCCCTAGGTATTCATAATTGATCAAACACAATATTGTGCAAGACAGAGCTTTGATCTGAGCTCAGTACTGTAAGTTTTTAATGTGTTTATGCTCTACCTCAGTTTTTCCTATAGCTAAACTGCAGAGATATATCAGGGGAGGCACAGTCCTACTGGTAACACCTGACAGAATGGCAGAACATTTCTTACTGAACCACTCCATAGCTCTGTTGCAGCTGTATTTTCAGATGCAGCTTTTCAACAGAGTTAAGCATCAGATTTGGCCTCAACTATATATTCTTCTTTTTTTTTTTTTTTTGTGAACTCTAAAATCAAACATAATCCAATGCAAAGTTTCCAATTTGTATTTCTAGTTTCTAAACTTCATTAGCTTTATCTGATGGTCAAAAAACGTCCAAATAGCCTGATTGTGGTTAAATTGCCCTATTTCCTTCATTTGCATGTTATCCATAGAGAAGGGGACAAGAAAATTTTGAAATGGAGTATATAACAACATTTTTTTCAATTTTTTTTTTTGTTTGTTTGGTTTGGGCATTTTGTTTGTTTGCTAGTCAGTTTGGTTTGGTTTTGGTTTTTATTACCATATTAACAGTTCCAGACAAGAGAGGATGGGGACATGGTGAAAATTATACATTAACATATCAAATCTCTTTGCATTCTTGCAGGGATTTTATCATAAACCAAGCTGTGTCAATACATATTTAAAAAATTAAGTTTTCACAAAGTGTTAGGTCTAAAAGCTATCACTGATTAGCTTCAAATTTCCTTATCATAAAAGGAAGTTCAATGATTTATTCATCATTGTTACTTCTTCCTATACATAACTATATATTCATTTTAAAAAGAAGGATCACAGTTCCATTTGAACTATCAGACTAAACTCAGCCTTTAAATGTATATGTCATATAATGATATACAGAATTAAAGATGTATTAAAAGTAGGAAAATACTGTATTCCAATATCCTAGTGCCACCGCATTTAATTCAAAAGACTCAGTGTCAAATAAGCACAAATAATGACATAAGCATTACACAGAAATAAGAAAATAGAAAATAACTATGGGAAATATGCAGAGTAATGAACAAGTAACAATAAACAATATGCATCTCATATAATCAGTTTTGGTGCTACCATATAGCATGTTCACATTTTGAGTCCTGTAAAAATTTAAACATGTGCTTATTCGTTTTCATAAATGTTATCGTTTTCCTTAGCTCTTCTGAAAATCATCACATACTACTTCAAAAAATTTATTTTGAAGTTTCTTAAAAACAGATGTTAGCTCTGACAGTTGCAGAAATTTCTAAATATTAATTAATGCTATTATTCATTTAGTAATCCTAACCGATTCGGAACAAACACACCACTTCATTAAGAATTTGCTTTTGGTAACCTGTATTTTTTATTTGGTATTATTATTGAACTTTCTTTTCCTTGAAAATGGTATCATGGGGTAAAAACTCTTCACCTAATTTTTTTTTCTTATAACTCTTTTAAGTTTGCTTCTGATGTTAAGCTATTGAAGTCCATCATAAAGTCCTGTTGATAACCTATGTAGTACCTCATTAGGCCATACTATTCCTTGACTCCCAAGAAGAGCAACATAAAGGGGATATACTGTTTTACAGTGCCTCTCTGAATGAGACCTTTAGTGTGAAATAAAACAAAGATATATATTTTTCAAACTTGGCAAGTATTTGAAGGCACCGCTATGAATGAAAACACAAATGTACAGCACCTTCAGGGATTGTGGATCAAAACCCTCTTGGGGTTTGCCCTGAAGTTCTATGACCAGCCATCTCTTTCAGTTGATCTTTTCAAATATTGGAAGAATTTTTTTCAACTATCTAAAAAAATCCCAACTTCAAAAGATCTGTAAAGACAATGTTATTTCTTCAAGTAACAAAAGAAGTTTGAAACTGTTTCATCTAACAAAACGGGTACGTTTTTGTAATATTTTTATAACAAAACCTGTAACACATTCCTGTTGAGAACTCTCTCATAATCTTTGCTATGTATAAGATTCATAAATATAATTGCTTGCATTTATAGGGACAATGGAACCACAATATGTTTAGATTAATATATTTTTTTTGTTTAGGTAAAAGTTCTTTAAAGCTAAAATAACATGAAAAATACTCCACTTTACCCATAAATATATATGTGTCTGACAAGTCTGAACAGCAGAGCTCAAAATATAAAGAATGAAAGAGAATGAAATAAAACTCAGAACAATTTAAAATACACCCAGAAAATAAAGGGGTGCTTCATTTGCTTTGTTCATACAGCACTGAGAATAGGTACAACAAAAGCCGTGTCTGCAAATGTTTACTCTATCAAAAACATCATTAGACTGTACCTCCTAGGCAGCATGCAGAGTAAACTAATGCATACACAGTTTGCACGTGTTGATTGGACATCTCACTTCAAAATGAAAATAACACAAATATTGCTACATCTAAATTGTCCCCTTTATACTCTAGAACTAGAGTTAATGAATTCCAGTGGGACAAAGAAATACAGAAAATTTAAGATCTGTTGAAAAATACAGACTGAAATGCAAAGAAATGGAAAAAAATCTGTATTACCTGCTATTATATATATTCTGGGCTTTTACTCAGCCTATAACAAGGAAGTTCCCCAAGGTGTTTGCTGTAAATACAAAATTAAACTAGGTTTTACAGAACACTTTATGCAAACAAATATATTTCCTACCACAGCTCCAATCTCAATATTCTGTAATGCTGGACAAGTCCACCTATGTGGCTTGCAGAAACTTTCCATAATACCAAAGAAGTGAGCCTATGTGAACCTCATGGGGTTCAGCAAAGCCAACTGCAAGCTGCTGCATGCGGGACCTGCATGTCCCACTATCGACACAGGCTGAGGGATGACAGGATTGAGGGCAGTGCTGTGGACAGGGATTTGGGGGTCCTGGTAGGTGAAAACCAAAATGAGTTGGCAATGTGCGCACGCAGCCCAGCAGAGTAATCGTGTCCTGGGCTGCAGCAAAAGCAGCATGTCGAGGAGGTCACGGGAAGAGATTATGCCTCTCTGCTCTGCTGTAAAAGGCAGTTTTTAGCCACAGTCAGGATACTTCACTTGAAAGGCAATGTCCCCAGTGAGCACAAAGAGTCTTCTAAGTTTTACCCTGATTCCTTCTCTGTCTCTATCCTTATGCTTCATCTGTTAAATGTACTTGTCTGGTGGTTTTATCCCAAATAGGAGATATATCCAGTATTTTAGTATTGACTTTTATGTCATGAAAATATGCATGTTCTTTTCTGTTGTTTAATATTCAAACAATATCTGTATAACATCTGCATTTTCAAATGCAGGCTGTTCAGCCACCAGCAACATCTTTTACCATTTTACCAGTGTAACATTACCATTGCTGTAAAGAATACTTAGGAAATAAAGATGTTCGCTCGTAACTATAATTTTTAGTTGTGCTTGGAAGGAGTGTTCATGCAGAAATAATTGGAGGGTGGGGCTATGTCTTTTTAGACTTATTTCCACTTCGGAGTCCATATTACCATGTCAGCTGTCACAGTGGCATCTGAAAATTTCCCAAGCGCTGTGGAAGTTTAGATTTTTTTAACATATACTTCTTAGGCAGACACAGAAAAGTCTGAATTGAGTCTCAGTTTGCCAAGTTTTCCACCTCTGTCGATTTTATCTGATGCCTACAGAATTATGTGCAGAATAATTATTTCCTGATATGTTTTTTAAGCTTTTGTCAATCCCCAGCACATAAAATCCTGAGCTACAAATCAGACTAATCCAGTTTGAGCTCATCTATAGTTTTGGCCTCCACATCATCATTTGGAAATGTTTACTTCAATTAAATTATGTCATAATATCTGAACCATGGATGCTATTCCTTTGGATTAAATTTTCATTAGTTTCATTAGCTGTCTGTTCCCTTTGAAAATATGCAAAAAAAAAAAAAAAATCCAGAATGTGTGGATTTGTTTAATCAAAGAGGTACGTTCATTGTGCCTGACATAATTTACACTAACCTCATACATCACACAGTCCATTTCCTCTTCTAGAATTACTCTTGCATGATTATTGTCATGGATGACCTATAGTACACAAATTAAAAACAAAAAATAAAAAAATCAACTGAATTAAAAATCATTAGAAATGATCTCATATCTGCACTAGAAATAGGAAAGAAGAGAGATAAGGAATTGACTCTGTCTTGCTTGTTCTGAAGATAAAAATCCACTTCCACCATTCTGAGGCATTACCTGAATAGGACTGGTTATGTTCTTGAAAGGATTAAAAAGCAACAAAATATCCCCAATGCCCAGTACAAGCTTAGTCTCACTGCTGTGCGTATGGAGGTGAATTTGACTAAAGAACCAATCTTAAATTCTACAGCATTAGTTCTGTAACAATGTTATTTAATATACAGAGATATAATGACTGAACAGGTTCCCAAAAGAGACATAAACCAAGCAAAATTATATAGCTTACAAAGTGTATGAAATTGTGTTTCCTTGTAGTATGAAACCCCATGGAGGAAAAATTAAAAGTGTAAATGTTAATACTTGCAGACCCCAAAAAACTGGTACAAAATCAATCATTGGACTTGGAAGTCTAGAATTAAAAAGAATAATAAAGGCAACTGAAAAAGAACTCAGGAGGAAAGCATCTCTGCACTTTTGGAGAAGCCCAATTAAACTACCAATTTAACTACCAAGAATTACAATGTTTAAAAAAATTATTTTCCTGGCATGTTTTGCTACACTCTGACTTCTACACTTAGTCTTTTCCCATTGTTCTGAGAGAAATTATGTTGACAGCGCTGCATATATTGAAAATTATTGATTGAAATTCAATAAATTAGCTTTTTTCCCTGTTTACAAGCGATCACAAAAAGCTACCTCTTTGCTTAGAGATGAAATACTGCATTGACTACATGACCTGATAGTTTTATCTATTCAAGCCTTGAAAAAACTCAGAATTCTGTGACATCCCCAGGCAGCCTATTGCAGTGCTGCACTACCCTTTTAAGGGAGAAGTATTTCTTACTGACCTATTCTGGTAAACAACCTGGCTCCACCAGCTTTGAAGTGGTAACTTTCTCTTAGATTCCCCCTTTCCTTCCTTTTCACCAAGCTAAAAAAAGCCACCTCCCTCAAACTCATTTTCCAGTGGCTCCTAACCACATGACTTAAGGAAAGCATGAAAAGGCTAAGACTTCCCAAACAAGAAATAGATTGAAGAATTGTGTGTTTTTTTTCATTTACAGGCAGTTTTACCATTCTATTTTTGAAATCATTTACCACGAACAGTAAGAACATGAAGAAGTCAGCTTTAACCTCACTAACCTTAGGATGATGACAGCTATTGCAATGATGTTAATATTGTAGGTATAACTTTTCAAGAAATTAAACTGAAGATTCTTTTTTTATCGAACTGACAGATAAGAACAGAATAGGAATGTGACGTTGTAGGGGCTTGTCCTCAGTTCAGGAAAAAAATTCAATTGTTATCAAGTATTTTTTCTTACAGAGGAATAACAGTAGAATGCAAAATACAAAAACTGTGCTTAAGTTTATTACACTTATTTTTAAGTTTCAATCTGAAGAATTATATTCTTTTATCTCGTTAGTTTCATCAGGAATATTGCTCTCAGGAACAATCTTTTCAATCAAGAGTGTAAGAGACAGCAAACTGCTCAGACTCACTAACAATTCTGTGTTATAGTTTGTGTTTAGTAGGAAAAAAGTGGGTTTGGGGTAGATTTTACCACGATTCTTCTCACACTATTTCCACTCACACGCACTTTCTTTTTTCCTAGCAGGGTGATTTCAAATCTTACCAAACAGATACTATTTATGTTTTATATTCTACATGTTCTTCTCTGTGGTAAGTGTGCTGAACTTAAGGTGGATGAGAAATGCAGATTGCACTCCTGTGTATGTACTTTCTCATGTTCAAAGATAGCCTAATTCTGAAATGTGTGCTTATTATCCCTCCACACACAGCGGTGGAACTCCTACCACTGTGTCTACCAAAATGCTGAATGCTAGAAAATTACTACCGTTTAACTTGCCACAGAAACCGAAAGGCTGCTCAAGACCAGTATATTGCAGTGAGCTGTTACTGGCTCTCCCATAACAGACGGTATTAAGGTTTATCAGGCTTCAAGGCTGTATTCTGACCAATCATGATTAAATTGTGTGATCACATACCTGAGCTGCTGTCACACACCAGCTTATCAGAGTCAATCATGAGCTCATCAGGATCAACTCTGTGAACTCCAATCTAAAAATAAACGTTGTCATATGGAAATAAATCCCATTACTACGGCTATATTTATCCTCATCTGATACACAAAAAATGAGGGACAGAAAGCCTAAGCAACTTGTAAAACAGTCATTGAGAGGTGTCATAGAGCGCATATAACCGTGAAGCTCTACACACCACTTAAACTGCATGGTGTCCTAAACCACTTCACTCTCTTCCCCACTTGATACAGAACCTTTGGACTTTCTATTTTGCTGGCGTTTTGATTCTTGGACAATTCTGTACCACAATACAATCTGCGAGCCTTTGTTTATCATTTAATAGTAGCTTCCAGATGTTTATCCCCTCATTTTTCTTTCTGCTAATTTCAATTTCTTTAGCCCAGATTTCTTTGACTTTCTTACTTTTACAAGTTTTAAATGTACTCCGTTAGTACATTTAAATGTCCAGTGCAACCAGGACACCTCTCTCCCAGAGTGCTCAAATGACTCTAGAGCAAATAGGGCCTCTCAGTGCAGAAGGGCTCCTGGAAGCAAGGCTGCACTCCTCCTTTAGATGCTGAGTCAAAACAGCTGGGGACACACAGGCAGCAAGAAGCAGGCACAAACAACTCAAATTAAAGGTAAGAAGCAGTACAGACCACTAAGGGGAATCAAACCCCACATTGCTATCATGTTTGTGATCTTTGTACAGCCCTTCTGTTGATAACAATACTGAAGAGATGATCTTTGTCCTGTAAGAATCAGAACGGTGTTCAAGAACATTATAGGCTAACGGGAAGAGAGAAAATAAAGAGAAAATAGGCAAAATTAAAAAATAATGGCTCTGAATTCGTATTTCAGATTTTACAGATAAAATTTGGAATTCTCTTTACATATACAAGAGTAAAAGAGCAAAATGTATAGTATATAAAAAATATATAGCCAAGAAAGGGAAAATCAAACTGCTTTAAAAAATATCCAGCATTAACACAGCAATAGATATCAGGCTACTGGTCACTGAAATATGCCTTGGATTAATTACAAAGGAGAGGAAGAAGGTACAATCTCCCCTTGGCCATTCTGAAAGTCCAAAGACTGCTTACTACTATAAGAACTGGTATATACTACTACTGGTTTAGTACAAACCTGTAATTTAAATGTGTTTTGAAAAAAAACTCCAAGCTATTAAATATACCAGTGGGAAAAACACTCTACTGACTTGCAATAGAATGGAATTTTTGACTAGATAGAACAACAGGATAGAGTAAGAAGTAGATTTTATGACTGATAAACACAAGGCTTAAGGCCCTGTAAAAGGTCTAGTAAACCCACTTTCTAATAGCATATGGAACTTGAAATAAGAGCCATTTATTCCTTAAAAGTTTCATTCAATGCTTTTCAGTGTTTTGATTGGGAAATTGCTTATGTAAAAAACCTCGAAACCAATCAAAACAAAACAAAACTAGCATAATATGGGGGAGAAAAGAGAACATGCCATCACTCCCCCTACTTTTCTGAACACTTTTAATATTTGCTATTTGTGTTCGTGTACTGTTTTGGAGAATTACATACTATTGAACTCTTAATTTCTGTCTCTTTCCTGGTAGTACATCTGCCTTTAAAGAAAAGAAGCTTCAGTTACTGAACAGCCTTCTTTTGTTTTCTATTAAAAAATACCTTTTACTATTCAAAGGCATTTTGAAAACTGGCTTCTAATGTATACTGGAATTTTTGGGGTCTAGTTTTCACCTTCAGGAATCTATTATTAATAATTAATCTAGTAAAAAAGAAAAAGAAATAAAAAATGAATCTTTTCTAACACTGCAAAAAAAAAATCTTTTTCCACAAAAAGGACACACATGCCATGCTAGAACCATTTTAAACACAGTAACATAAGCTGTAGCACAAATTTGAGTAGAAACAAAGAGCAGTTTTGAGGGGTTTGGTTGTTTGTGGGAGGTTTTGTTTTTTTGTGGTTTTTTTTTTTTTAATGAAAGGTTTGATAATAGGAAACAACTAGATATTTTAACACAGAAATCATGAAACTTTTTTCCTGAAGAAATACTAATGTACTTTATCAATATGATCTGTCTATCCTATCATACATAACAAAAATATTCATCATATCATGCTACAGATTAAGACATTCTTCCAAGGCTTCTGGAAATACAGCTTCTCTTAATCAGTCAAATACGTATCTCCTTTTAGAGCCCTTAATTACTTTTAATAAACTACAGATCTGAAAATGTGTTGAAAATGACCCTCATAACAAAGACTAATTAGACAGTAGCTGAATAGTTTCAAATTATTTCTAAGATTTTAAACCCATTACAAATAGAAAAAGGTAGAAAGAAAATAAAGGATCATCAAAAGGTACTAAGGAGATAACTTCTGAGGGAGAACCCACACAATAGTTTAGAACCTTTCTGCTTAGAAGAATAGTAACTAGAAGAGAATAACATCTCTGGGAAATATTGGTATTCACAGTTTTTACAAATAAAATTATCAAATAAAAGCCAAAAGTAAAATAAATGAGATGTACTTGTGCAAACAGGTTACGGTTAAACTGAGAAAATCACTGTAGCTGTGTTCTGCAAGCCTAAACTTTAGTGATAGGTACGAAAACCTATCAGAAATTCATGGAAAAAAGCCTTCAAAATACAACCTTCAGCTTGGGAAATCCCTGAGCTCTGGACTGCCACATGCCAGAAAGTTTCATTTTATGCTTGATCTATTTTAATTCTTCCTAGGCATTTTTGACTAGCCACTATTAGAGACAGGGCATCAGAGTAGGGGGTGCTTTAATCAAACAGATGATAGGCATTCTCATGTAAAAAGTTAAGATTTTTCTGATGACTGAGATGCGGAGATACTCTATTTTAAAATCTGATTTTGCATATCATGCATTTATATTATAAATTCCCAAAATAAAATATACAACCCCATTTCTCACTAACTTTTGCTTTGGTAAATGCCAGTATTTCATCACGTATCTTACTGTTGCATTTCCTGTGATGCCAACAGAAATCTGATCTATTACCAGGGGTCAAGATCGGGGGTACTGGTCACACTGTAAGAAGAAGACATTTAATTGTTGATATTTTACTGCTAGGAATAAATCCATTAAAGTCAAGAATGATAACAGACTGCACTTCAAAAATTTACTAGGGAAGCAAAGCTTTTCAAGACAATTTGAAATTATTGGTATCTTAATGCATTAGATTTTCTTCTTGAGCCATACCTAACTTTTTTTTTTTTTAAAGTACTGGATTATTTTGAATGATTTGCCACATACCTATCATTAGCCTTTGTCTTATGGAAGAAAAAAAAAAGCGGATTAAGGGAAAATATTCTTACTAAAGAGCATAATAAAACAAAATCCCTTCATACCTCAACAAACAAAAGTGAATTATAAGCAGGAGTGGCACTGCTCTTAAGCCCCCTTTCCCTTTCCCTAGCACTGAAGTCATATACTTTTGTAATTATAGGGTTAACTTCTTACAGCTTTTCTAGCATTTATTGTGTGATTTCATCTGTGTAAAATGGCTTCATTTGAAAAAGAAATGTAATATGCATACATTTTAAAATCTATATTGACTGATGCAAATAATCAAAGGCAATTCTCTTTTCCCAAATGGAAAATAGCACTTCTACACTTAAATTTTATTTATTTTGTGTGTTTCAGCTACACTTCTCAATTTTAAAAACACACTCTGAAGTCTAGTCTTCATTTTAATTTTATGCAGAATATCTAGAGTGATCCATCAGATCAGTCTGCTGTTTTGATTCAAGTGTGCTACCACTGAAACTATTAGTGGATGTGAAGAGGAGAAAAAGCAAAATGCAATAATTTTTGTTCTTACATTTTTATGTGATTTTAAAAAAGCTGAGCCTAAGCTAGCTTAGCTGCTAGGGGAAAGCAGCAATTTTCTTTCTTTGAGCTTCTACTGGCTAATCTTCCAGTCAGGAAGTATTTAAAAAAACCACCCCTCAGTGATTTCTTTCCTGTTTAGTTCTAAGCATTAGCTGAGAAACAGGCTGTTTCCTTCTATATTTAATATTTTGTTCTTGGGAAGGAGACAACAGAGAAGGCTAGAAGCTCAGAGAACATACTGAAACAAAGCGGTCTTTGAAGTGCCCAGCTTCTCTATTTGCCATTAACAATTTTTTCAGACTGGCTACTTTGACTTCAATTTAAGAGAACCATGCAGTTGTCCTACTTAATCCTACTGATCTAGTATTGTGAAACATGGGAAAACAATACAGCCCATTCACCATCGCCATATTACAGAGATGACCCCATCTATGCTGTTCTTCCATCCTCCCACTAGCAGGAAGTTGTGCAGAATAATACTCTGTTCCCTCACTTGAGGAGAGATTTTATGCATCGCACACTTCTTGTCGTTCCTAACCAAATACAGCCATTCCAGCAAAATTTTCTGATACTGTTTGAATTACCTTGTCTATATAGCTTGCTTTGTGATGGGTAACTTTATGAATCCATTCCCAATACCCGTTTGCTGAACAAACACTGTTCACTGCCACCAGTATTGCTATGAGCAGTACAGTTATGTGTTCATGGACAATGACCCCTACTGAACTTAGTCAACAGCATAAGAAATGGTGCAGATCCTTTTCCAAAAATCAGCAATGAAGTTTATGTGAGGTAACCTCTTATGACCTACCTAGGTAATACTTATTTAAATTCTGACTCTCCTACACAAGAAATTAGGACAGAAGAGTCTTCCAACAGTAACAAAGGATGCTTTCATTAAGCTTCAAGATGGTAGTGAAATGCAGTGTCCACTTTCTTAATAAGCCAACAAATGTGTTAACAAAACCACACTGTCAACCACTGGTATGGCAAAACACCACGAGCTCAATGTTGCTATTTTTATATTTTATCTCTCACATCCTCATACTTTTGAAATCCGTGTTTTTGTGTTGAAACTCTAACACAAACCTCCTAATGAAGTGAAATACGTCTATTCCCAACAAGAGGATTTTCAGCACGCTTTTTGGCAGCAAATAGAATGAACAAAGGGAAAAGATCCAAGTTTTCAAATTGTTAAAAATATTTTCACTACTGGCTTTGCCTTACAACAAAAATTGCTCATGCTATGTTCTGAAAGTCATGCTTGCACAGAATTTTCTCCATACTGCTGTGCAATAGTTATTTATAATACAAAGGTTTAAACAATTACTGCTGATCACGTGACATCACTGGTACAACAAGGCTCCTAAAATATGGTATCATAGAATTTTCATAAAGCCAAGGAAGCGTTCTGATATGGGAGAGTAAGAGTGGTACCACAGAAAGGTAAGGTTTGACAGAAATATAAATCAAGTGTTTGAAACAGATATAAGAAAAAACTGGTAATGATCACAGTGGTAGGTGACAATAGCAGAATTAGTCTAAAAATGGCAAAAACATTTAACAATGAAGGTATACAGGTACCGGGTAATTTGGCGAAAAAATCCTCAAGAACTATTTGCTCTACAGTGCTAATCTAAACAAAGATTTGTTTGCTCTATTTTATAATGCCTAGTATTACCTTACTGTAATGATACTCATGCTATAAAAACTGCTGTATTAGTATCATACAATTACATAATTATAAAGAAAAAGATGATGTAAAAATCCATGCAGATTTTTGTTTCATTAGATATTATAAAGAGTAGACAACCCTATAATTTTCATTTGCATCAATAGTACAATATTAGAAAAGTAAATTTAGCAATGTACTAGGGAGGGTAGGTATCTTATAGCACAGTGTCAGGCTCACTTATGTGCTGCAACAGTGGCGAATATTTATGCGCTAAAGATGATGTGCTTTGCATGTGTAAAATTCACAGCAAACACACAGAGGAACACTGGGGCTTTTTAGTCTGGAGAAAAGGAGGCTGAGGGGAGACCTTATCACTCTCTACAAGTACCTGCAAGGAGAGTGCAGAGCGGTGGGGTTGGTCTTTTCTCTTCGGTAATAAGCGATAGGATGAGAGCAAATGGTTACAAACCATTTAGGCTGGACATCAGGAAGAATTTCTTGCCTGAAATGTTTTTCAGGCATTGGAACAGGCTGACCAGGGAAGTGGTGGAGTCACCAACTCCGGAAGTACTTAAAAGGTGTTTAGATGAGGTGCTGAAGGACATGATTTAGAGGTGGACTAAGCACGGTTAGGATGCAGTTGGACTCAATGAACTTGAAGGCCTCTTCCAACCCCAGTGATTCTGTGATTATACTGGGAATGTGCAGAGGTCTGCCACACTGAGCATACATTAAGATCTCTGCGGTATCCACCAGAGCTGGCTCATACTACATGTGCGTACATGTGCTGTAAACATCATCAAATATGCATAATTTGGATTTAGGACTGCTCTTAACCAGCTGTGAACATTCAGGAACCTAAGCACTTGATATATTGCATTGGTAGCAAAGTGTGTCTGCTATACAGCCAAACACTTTGCTATATGCTTGACTTTTTACGTGTGAGTAGTTCCACCGATTTGCAAAAAATACATGTGTGATTTGTTGCATCGGTCGTGGTGCTTAAAGGCAAATTTTATACTGTGTGCTTGTACTCTTGTCACTTCCACAGTAAAGGATCCCTACATATCTGTTGCTACAATCTGGTTTTCTTAAAACTCTATAGTTTCTATAAAAACTTATGTTGTACCAGTACATAGTGTTCTCCCTGAAAATTTTATCTAGAAATCCATTAATGTTATAAAAGCCTTCCTCAGATAAATATTTCTTCAGATAGCATGTAAGGAATTGAATGCCTCTTTTAACTTAGCAAGATATTAACAATTAATTTCTTAATAAGTTCTGATATTAACAGACCTAAATCAATTCTTGCCTTCCACAGCTGGACTGGGGAAACAAAAAGAATATAGAAGAAAAAAGAAAATAAAAAAAAAAGAAAATCACACAGATATGCCTTAGAAGGACAAAATAAGAACTTGGAGAGAAGTAGAAAAATGTCTAGAACTTTTTTAAGTGATTATCAGATACTCTGAATCTGCTGGCTTGGAGTCTATTGTGAGAGTTTTGTTTTAATAAATCAGCCTTTAACTGAGATGATCTGAGGTAGCTTAGATAGTTGATTTGTGTTCAAATGAAAATGCAATGCATTTCCAATCTTAAAACAGGCTTTGGTGACTTTGGCTAACAATCACCACAGTCAAATGAAGAACTTAAATATCTCAAGACTAATCATACTGTTTTAATTAGTGGTTTGTTTTAGAAATAATTATGTGTTTTCTAGAAATCCAAACATCTATTTAAATGTAGTCAATACTTTGCATTGGGCAGAATACTATGAATAGACTTATTGGTGTTAAAATACAGGGAATATCTTAAGTCCCACATCCTGCAAGGACTATATATATATATATACACACATATATACATTTATACCCAAGGTATATATTGGAATTCATGGGTCTGCTCACATTCTAAAATTCTGTATGCATTTAAATAGTTATTAGAAGAGTGGTCTTCATTACCAAATCAACCTGCATTATCAATCTGCATTATCAATTCGATGTAAATTCCACTTTCACAAAAACACAGAATTGTAGGGGTGGAAGGGACCTCGAGAGATCATCGAGTCCAACCCCCTTGCCAAAGCAGGTTCCCTAGAGCAGGTCACTCTTTAGAGAAAAAAAAAATGTTTGCAATCGGAACTGTTTTTATGTTATGCTTAGGGAAAAAAACAAATAACTTTACCTGGAAAACAGGGTATCTATGCTTGCAACTTAAATAAAAAGATGAATAATCAGCCTTAAAAAGAAAGCAAAGGAATGAAACACTGGCTTAATCAGAATTGCAGTTGAAAAAATAAGAAACATCTAGCATTTAGCAATCAAATCTTATTTTCTAGCAAAATCTTATGGTTTGGCATAACGTTTTGCCATTCAAATACTGACTCTTTAAAAAAGTCACATTAATGTCTTAAATTTGGTTTTGCTAATCTTTTCTCGCTTTAAATTGTATTTCTAGCACAGTGTAACAACTGAAAGTGACCACAGAGGATAGGTTCTACATATCAAGTAAAAAACTCCCAAAGCAATAGAACTGGGGTTTTTTTTGTTTGGTTTGTTTTGTTTTGGTTTTTTTTTTGTTTTGTTTTGTTTTGTTTTGTTTTGTTTTTCAAGTGATATGTAATTAGGGGCTCCATTTTTTTGGTTTCATTTAATTATATTCCT
>VXBZ01007859.1:331080-409206 GCA_013399135.1 Heliornis fulica | reverse complement strand
CCCCCCCCCCAGCACATGCACAAATATCTGATTCAAATTTTAGCAAGTAATTGCAATCTTTTACTTGGACTCATTTAAAGATATTTATAGGCCTGCAAGTATTTGCCCAGGTACTCATATAATTTTACAAATAAACAGTTCATATTATTTTGCCAATAAACAAATATAATACTTATTGTGCTTGTAAATCTAAATTGCACATCTGCATATTATATGATTTTTTTGCAGACTGTGTTATTTTTGAAAAATTAAATATATTTTCAAACTGAATCCTATCTGGACATACCCAGTAAGTGAACATAAGCTTAGATATAGCAATGAATATTCCTGACCTCTAATGTAGAGAAAGGCTAGTAGCTTTGTGTCACGTGGAAGGAAGATCTAGGGGAGAGCACAGATTAATTACTATCAGTAGTAACTGATCACCCTGTTAAAGAATTTTCATATTAAGTATGGCAAATCTGATTTTCATTGGGCTGGAAGAATATTCTGCTGCTAGGCAGAACTTCTAGAAATGTTTTCTTTCTGTGACATACAAGATAATATTCCATGAATAATGCCAGTGTGCCTTTGTCAGCCATTTGGTGGCAAAAAAAAAAAAGACTGTATAAATTCTAACTCAAAAAAAGCCATATCTGGGGACAAACTTCATGAGCTACATACTATACCTGAGCCTTTGGCTTTACTTCCAAAATAATTCAACTTTTGAAGATTAGTCCAAAACACAGAGTAACTCCATTAAGAATGTTATTTCATGAGACAGAGTAACCTTTATAGAACCTTAGTAATGTAGGACTTTAGGTTTAGCATCATGAAAATGATATAACATCGATTTTTCCTGTATGTTATAAGCCTATCTTATAATTTATTTAAAAGAAACTCGGCAACCCAATACTTAAGAAGCAACAAAAGAGAAACAGAAGGAAGATACACCCTTTACCCTAAAGAGGAATGATTAATTTGCAAGATAACGTAATTCACTTTTTTACTCATAACACTTTCCATTCAGTGAAATGAATGTAAGTAACATCTCCAAACCTGTTTCACCTAGAAATTAGACTGTCCTACTTGAAAACTTTAATGTATTAGATACTGGTCTCTGAAATAAAATGACTGCCACCCCAAATCTGTAGACTCTATCAACTGCTAGATTAGAATGTCAAATTCAAAACACACCAATGGATTACTTTCAGACAGCTTATATCCTCATCATCCCATTACATCATGGAAATACTCATGTGTAAGACATATATATTCTGTATTTTGGTTAACAAAATGTATTTACTATATACTAGTGAAATAACATTGATGTAAAATTAAACAATGAAGTCTGAAAGTAGCTAATTTTATTGTGTGGTTCATCATTTCATTAACACAACTAATCTAGCTTTTTGTCTACAAAGGAAAAACATAACAAGCCAGATATCACTAAAAATGCAACTCTTACTAAAATAATCCAGTTTGATGGGGCACATACACTCATAGACAACTATTTCTCTGAAAATAGGACTTCCAATTTCCTGTCTAAAGTACAAAAAGCTAAAAGAAACTTAATTTGGAATAGTTATGGCACATCAATGGCAGGGAAATCCGTGATGAAAAATACTCCCACAGATGAAAGTAACTGTTTTGTGACAAGGCTGTTCCAGTTTACTATGAATGATTAGTATTCGTATGGTGATAGGAGTGTTTCATGAGGTAAAAATAGAACTTACATTGCATTCTCCTATTTAAGGATGAAATTACAGACATAGTCTGTTCTCTGAAGGATTGAACAGGTAAACTTTTATAAGCTCCTAAAAGAAGAATTTATTGAGTACTGGCTATTTATAAGGTAGGCAGAAAGAAATGGTGTATTGTTGTTTTTTGTTTGGTTTTTTTTCCAATCAAATACAGAAGACTTCATGTCTTCTCTCTTTTGACATGTCATAGCTGACAAGAAAAACTAACTGCAGATGTACCCAATGTGACTTGAATTTTGAGACCTTAGAGTAAGACATAAGGACGGATCCTCCTTACAAAAACAAGTAAAGGACCTTATTCTAGACCAACACTGAACTAATTTTAGATTAGTTCTGTTAGCTACCTCAGTGAATTTTTGAGTGATAACAGCCAAAGGCACCACAATCAAAAAAGGAAATATGCAAGGAGTTCTTGCCATTGTTCTATCTTGCTCCAAGATGTGAAAGGTATTCTTCTGTTCTATATTTAATTTCTTTTTCTCTCTTGTGAAATGAATAGTCTACATATTTACCCTTTCATAGGAAACTTCAAAGTTAAAATTTATTATTATAAAGCAGCACTGTATTTAAAAGCTGCGTACTCCTGATAAGACATAAAGAGTTCATACCCCAGACCAAATCACGCAAGCTGTTTGCAAGCATTCAGTGTATGTTCCTGAAAAAAAATCTCGTCAGAGTATTTTGTTGGCCCTGATCACAGTATGTAGCCCCATCCATGCAGAAATACCCCTGGTAACATCAGCTCTACTCAGGATGTAAAGTGTCTCTGGGAGATCCATGGACAGCTTTAGAAACATAGTGAAAATTAAGGCACGCAGTCAGCATGTGCGCTTCCACCAACTCCAATTAGCAATATCTTTCACTGTTCAGACAGCAAAAGTTTCCAACTCTAATTCCAAGGCCCGTTGTGGGTTAAGAAAGTTCCTGACAAAACTGTTGTATGGGAACTGTGCTGTGAAGGATATACCAAAAGAATGCAAAAGAAGGATCCAGCCCATAGTCAGCCATAAGGTTTTGGTATATATTTGTACCATATATATTTTGGGTTGAACCATGCTCTTAAAATACCTTAAGCCTTAAAATATAAATAGGAAAAATTTATTACAAGTGAAGAAAATTTTTACTGACCTTCTAAGAAAGTGGTGTGAAACACTTTTAAGTTTATACTGCAAAATTATCTAAAGATCTGAAATGAATTTATGTCTGTCACTGAACCTGCAGTCCTCTTTACCTGCTCACCCTCGTTCAAGTGATCAATCCCTTTCATTCGATGAGGCTAAGCCTTCTCAAATGTTAAGTGCACATTCACCTTGGTTATGCAGTTGTACACAATAATTCAAATAAATTTATTCCAAATGAGCAGTGATTTGTGTAATATTTACTGTTGTCAATACAGGTTCTGGAGTTATGACTACTGAAATATTTAATACCCACACACTACATTCGTCATGCTGCATAGCTGTGGGGACCAGCTACCAAGTGTCTCTCGCTACACCTGGGTTTTTAAAAAAAAACAAAACATCTCCGTGCATCAGTAAGGTAAGATTGCTACAAGCTAACTGGGGATGCAGAGAGAAAAATCACTATTTCAGCTTCCCTGGTTTTACAGTCAAACTTCAGTCACTCCATTTAATGCTTCTTCAAAACTCTCACATTGATGGAAGCATATAGCCTCACTGTGTTCCTCAGACTAGTGCCAATGCCAATTGTCAATAAGAAATATTTTCCAGCTGAAAAATAGAGCAAAAGGACTCTTCATCTAAGCATCCTGGATAGACCAAAATCCTCTCCTGGGGAACCCATAAACTCTTGTGGTAAGTTATAGAACTCTTAATATACCACAGGGAACAATATTCTACAGTTGGCAGAAGGATTAGCAAAATGACCTTATAAGTTTTTGCTATCTATAATTCCTATGATTCTTTTTTGAAATTATATGCAAGCAGGTACTTAATTCTCTTTTTTGATTTTTAGGAGTTTGCTTACTTTCAGTAAATAGAGAAATCTTGTAACAACCAAGAGCTCTTCTGCAATTCTACAGTGGTTATCTTTTTACAGGTCATGTGGACTACAGTTTATTATCTGTGTTCCATACCGTACCTCGAACATGCATACACACACACAAAGTGAAATTCCTTTAACTTATTAACAGGAAAATATGGACATGCTATTAGGAAACAGAAATTATGGTATTTTGCATCTTCAAGATAGTTTTAATTTTGTTGAACGGAAGAAGCTCTGCACTTACTCAAATCTCTTTCATTCAATTTGGCAATACACTAAAATTTCCATCCTCTAACAACAACGATGAAATCTCACAGTTGAAGTTTGCAAATAATGAAAGTATAAAAACAGCTTTCAAAAATATTTGTTTTGGAAGAAATAAAATGGTAAAGTAGGTTGTTATGCACACTAATAGCAGGTTTCTTTCAGTATATGCAAATCTATTTCCCAAAACAAGCCTGAATATTAACAGGAATTCTTTAATTTGCTTTTCATTAATAAACAATTTGGGTCAAGGTGCCTGTGTATGCGTATGTGTGTATTAAGAAATACTTGTTAAAATATAAATATTTAAACATGTATATATATAAATATGCACTATAGTGTGCTACAGAATTTCAAATGTTCTAGGATAAAGGTTCAAAAGGTTAAATTGTCAAAAAATCAATGAACAAAAGTTAAAGCCATTTTGTTTATTTACTATACTTAAAAATACTGTAAGGAAAAGTATAAGAAACACTGGATATAAAAGAAGCAGGGATGCTTATAAAAAGGGTACTGACATACTGATGTGGAAATTAGAAAACTTCCAAATGGTTGATTAATATTTTTTGTTACAACCTTCTGGTCATAGTGCAGAGATAATCATAATTAATACATGTAGGGGCATATAGCCTATAACTGCAAGAAATTGCATGATGTATTTGGAAGAACAGATACCAGGGGTCCTGTTTACCAAAATGTTCCAGCAGACCGCTATGGCTATATATCTAAATAATGCAATGCTTGAACTTGACTGAGCCCCAAAACTAAACACCACCTACCTCCAAACAGAAAGCATCGTGGGGAGAAAAATGAAATCATTGTTATTTGCATAGCTTTTGGCAGGTTGACACATTTATTTCTCACATCACATGTCCATGCTCACCAGCATACTCAAAATAACCTTTTTATTTCCAACTCCACATGAAATACGTGACTGAAGGGAAATGATATCAGGGTGCAAAACTATAAAAATGGGCTTTGGTTTATTCCAACATCTTTCGGTAACTTATGATTTTTGTAATAATATAGATGTTCCAATTAAAAAAAAAAAAAAAGACAGTGAAATAAATGGCCATGCTTTCTGATCTAGCTAAAGTCAAAACTATCTGGGTTTTTAGTGGGGTACTAATATATTTTTTGCTATCAGCAATGGGTATCACAGGAAAAGTCCCAGACAGGATGGTGTTAAAGTAAACAAAATATAAACAACTGAAAATTATTCAAAGTTTACTACAAGTAGACTTGTGCAGAAGTACTGTATTATGATGGAAACCTATAAAGCCTTGATATCAGAGACACTATTTAGATTGTACTAAGCAAATTATAACATTATAATAATAAAAAAGGACAGTCAGTGATTCTCTATTACAACCTGGATGGTAAATAAGGAGGAGTGTTTTGGCTGTTTTATTTTTTTAAAGACTGCATTTTTAAAGCAGAATCACAAGCAGAGCTTTGGGGAATTTTAAACTGTAAAATAATATAATGTTCAACCCCAAGATTTATCTATTGTAGACAAATTATAGCCTAGATGATACAGAGTTGCCATATAGTTCTATAAATTTTCTCTTTCTTTCTTTCTTTCTTTCTTTCTTTCTTTCTTTCTTTCTTTCTTTCTTTCTTTCTTTCTTTCTTTATTTCTTTCTTTCTTTCTTTCTTTCTTTCTTTCTTTCTTTCTTTCTTTCTTTCTTTCTTTCTTTCTTTCTTTCTTTCTTTCTTTCTTTCTTTCTTTCTTTCTTTCTTTCTTTCTTTCTTTCTTTCTCTACTACAATATGCTTTCTACCAAAACTCAGAAACTATATTTGAATACTGGTTTAAATTCAGTTAGCACAGCACCCTGTAACTCACATGATATGGAACAGTGCTGTGTATTTAGAAGGGCCCATGTATGCAAAGGCATCTGCCACTATCCATCCGCATGTGAAAAAAGGCTTCTGATGTGTGGACATGTGGAAGAGCGACTGGCAATTGAAATGGCCATTTAGAGAGCTATGGCATGTGGAAATCAATAGGATCTGTGATCAACATGAGGAAATGCTTCTGTAACTCTATGGTAGCAAAAAAAATCCATGTAATCAGCTAGGTGTTTACCAGCCAGCAGCAGTAGGCTCTTAAAAATATGGTTTTTGAAGAGAACATTATAATTCAACTCAGTACTTTGGAAAGTTGAGTTTACTACAACAAATCATTTATAGTGGAAGTGTTCCAAACAAGGTTTAACCACGAACCAGGACATAAAACTGAATACTACACAGTTTAGGAGTAGCTGAAATTATTTAGATCTGAATTTTGACAATGAGCTGGATATACATTTCAGAATTGTATGAAATATAAAGGTGGGTATATCATATCAAATGTTTATATAGCCAGTATGTTGCCTCCAGGTGTGGCCCCTGATGTACCTAGAGAGTGGCATAAAAACAGGGTGGATATAGAGCAAAACTTCATGATCCTATCCTCCATGGAAAATGTTGACCTGCATGTTAGTGCTTTCCTCTGCTCAGACATAACATCTTCATATTTAATATGCACAGATATCTTCTTCTGCTCCTAACTGCACTTTAAAGCACTAAAAATACAAGACAAAGATGGCAGATTTTTTATCCTGCTGCTGAGAAGCCTGCATTTGCTGCATAGTTAACAGTCATCTTTGTAACTGTTTACATCGCCCTGAACGATCCCTTAGAAGAAACTACAGTTAAAAAAACAACAAAAGAAAACCAAAACCCTAACCAAAAAAAGCTCAGTTCATTCCAGTCTTCAGAAATCAGTATGAAAAAATAAAACCATAAGAAAAAGACATTAAGAATATTCCCTAAAAATAAGACTTGAAACAGCACAATGTTATTAAAGGCCAGTGAGAATTAGCTAGAACTCTGAAAGGGCCAGCCTCAGCTCAACTCATGAGCTGTTTCTGTACATTCTCTCAGAGAAAAAAAAAACCCCAAAAACCAACTTGAAAATTCCCAGACATGCAGGTGAACAAAACTATCCTGCTATTCTTAATTGCTACTTCATCTCACCACTTTTCAGCCAGGTAGAAGGTATTTTTCAAGTAGCAGCATGTGGTTCCATGACAGACTCCACAGGCAGTTATGCTGTGAGTTTTGGAGATTCCTTTATATTGGGATGCTGCTATTGCTGCTGTGTTGGATTGTCATAACTGCTCAAACAGCATTTTCTTCTCTTTTCATACAGTGAATTCTGAAGATTTTCTCTTGTTTATGTAGATATTTATACATATGCAAACATATATGGAGAAATAAACAGCTGTGTATTATTCTCATGCTCATTTACTATATGTCTAAATGTTATTTTGCTGTCACCTACTATGCCAGGATGAGAAGATAATCATATTCCTAATTTAATTTTTAATAGTTTAAAATAATTTAACTAATCTGATTATCCTGTTGCACTTCAGTTAATGAAAAAAATGGAAATGAAAAGAGATGTCATATAAAACAGGTTTTCAAATGTAAACAGTGACTCCATAAACACTTTTATATCTTTTTAAGATGAGGTGCAGGAGAAAATGAAAGCACAAAATGTAAGGAGTTGTTTTTCGGTACCTAATTTAAAATAGCATGCACTACACAGGTCATTTCACTGAATATGGAATCACAGGGACCAGCATAAATATTTGCATTGCTATCTGCAGTTGAGATCTCTGTTATAGTTCTCAAGTGGCTGTGGTATATAAAAAAAATAAAATTAAAAAAAATCACACTTTGCAAACCACAATATTACATTAATCAGTGAAAGATACTGAATACTAAAGAAACTAAATCAGAATTATCCAACTCTATTTTAATCCTGCTCATTTAAACAAAAGACCAAATGTCTGCAAATACAGTCCATTCATTCAGCTGTGAGACAGAAAAACACCTAAACCTAAAACTGCACTCCAACTATTCTTTACAACTTAGAAAATACAAGCAGTCTTTTTCCTTGTCTTGCAAATACAAAAATAATACCAAATCAGCCAAGCAAAGCCAGAAAATAAATATAAAAAATCCTTCCACTCGGGGTCAGACTGAGACCTTGGAAACTCCCTGAAGATACTGTTTTTAATGGAAATGCCAACACCGTATAGAGCCCTGCTAGCAGACATTGTTTTAATGTAAGATATCTTCTCTGCTCTTCTTTTCCATTTCCAAATTGAGCCCAAGAGGCCTAAGATGACTCTGTTGATCAGGTTTCTTGTCAACTAACATTTTCAACTCGGTGTGGATTTTCAGACAATATCACTTGGTGGCTCCAGTTTTCTTACTTCTGTTTTAATTTATCACTTGAAGTGCAATGGTTGGATACTTATCAAGTCTTCGCTTCCCTGGAGGGCCACAAAATACAATTTCCATGTTCATTGCTGATGGTCTAAATACAGAATACATGAAACAACAAGAATTGGCCTCTAATATAGCGGGTGAGATGTCCAAAAATAGTGGCTCTAGGGGCTGGATTAGAGGAATAAAAAGGAATAGATTTTACCTCAGTGGATTTAGATAATTTCTAAAAGTTTTAACGCAAGGAACCTGAACTGTCTAATGATGCAATCTGTAGAAATATTCTGTGCCTGAAGGTCAGCAAAATGTCTTGCACATGCTAATATCTACTTACACTTACAAGACTCCTTATTCTTATCCCTTGGTTAAAAAAAAAAAAAAAAAAAGTTAAGCCAAACAGTAAAAATGTTGCTCCTCTAGGGTTTCATTATTAAACTCATAGCTATTGAACATGCAAAACAGCACATTTCCCCAATGCTTGCAGAAGTATTTGACAGAAGGTCATGTTCAAATTAACTTTAGGATAAGCTTCTGTCTTTTGCTACAGATGTTCAGTTAGTCATTTTGATGTTCCAATTTGGATTAATTAAAAAAAATATAGAAAGGAATTTAAGATCAAGTTATTGGAATATAGCTAAATTGTGTTGCTTTTTGAAACTGAGATTACTGATATCAATAGGCAACTATTTCTATTTTCATATGTGGAATAACTTTCTGTTCTATCTTTAATTTTCAGTGAATCAAAGCTTTTGGTAGTTGTGGCCAGACATCAGACAACTGCACAGAGATCAGGGACAGAGAAACATTCTGTAAAGACTACGTTGGCTCCTTATGTGCCTTCACCTCAAGGTTGAAAAGCAAATAATCAATAAAATGTCCTCCGCTTTATATCTTATCTCCGATCAATCTTCAGCAACACTGTGACCCAAAGTCATGGGTACAGAACTAGTTCAATATTGACCCAGACGGAAGAATGACATTTGCTGAATCACGAATATTAATTTTTATACCAGCAAATTCTATGAGAAACTCCCACAAACATTCCATCAGACATGAAGTAATTTCATTTTTAGAATTACTCTGTCAGATATTACAGTTATGCACAACAGTCATGAAATTTATCACCAACAGCACAAGCTAATTTACCCTCCAGGTTCTTTTCATATTCTGTTCTGCACTGCCTTTGGCATAGAAGGACCAGTGAGTACAAAGTAATGCCTTTATCAGCATACAGAAGAACTAAAAAAAAAAAAAAAAGCATTTCCAAAGGGTAGAAAAATAACCTGTATTTTTCCCACTGCCAGCAGCTATGCTAAATCTAAGATTATTGTAGCCAGAGTAAATAGAAATCTAGACTTTCTTAAACATAATTATGAAAAATACAGGGCGTTGCCAATACCTATTCTGGAATTTTTCCTAGCTTCCCCAAGAGTTGCTTCTGATCAGGGATTTTTTAACACATTTGAGTAAATTCATTTTCCTACTGCTATATTGGTTGAATATAAATTTTAATCTCACTATTAATATATCAATATTAAACTACCATGGAAACATTGAGTGTGCTGTCCAGTGCAAACAATTCCGTTACTGTGTCAACGCTTTCATTCTGAGTTACCTCCTTTGACTCAAGAATTGCACACCTATTCTGGAGATGGAAACATTTAATCATTCTACTCAAACCCTGTTAATGTTGAGGATTTTAGGTGTTTCATTATCTTATTAAACTCTAAGACAGCAATATCCATCTTATTTCAGAAACCTGATTTGCTTAAACTGTCAGGTAGCAGACTCTCAGGCTCTCTTGTGACACAATCATGAATCTCTCATTGAGCTTTCATCACCAGTTTTCACTTCCTTTCCATCTTCTTTGCTTGGGGTCACTAACACAAGTAGCATCCCACTTTGTCATATTTTTAATGCTTCTTCCTTGAATAAGAATTCTACATTAATAAAGAACTCAATTATCTATACTCTCTGAGCAACAGAAGTGGTGGGAGATGAAATCTGCCTATGACTGCAGGACAGACAATGAAGTCCAATCACTCAAAACCTTGACCCTCAAACCAAAATTCACCAAAAACTACCAAACTGATATTCTCTGAGTTTTGTTTTAAGAAAATTTCTGTGATATAATTTCATCATTTTGACAACTATTACACTTTCAAATTTCTGCAAGAAGGTTTAGAAAAATCTTGTTACAATATGAATTGGACTAAATTTGTGGACAAATTGTGCTCTACCTATTCCTATTTCCGATCCTGATTAAGCATTGCTTCTTCAGCTGCTTGGGATTTAAACCATTCTTTGTACACTTCCTTTTACTCTTCAGGCTGTCAACTTAGCATATGTCCTTAAGAGCTCTTGCAAAACCTGTCACATTAAATAAAGTGAATTATAAATAACTACTGAATCATCTTATGCCATTAAAACAAAATTACTAGAGAAAAAGATAAAACATGCTAGTATTCTTTTCCCATCAGCCTGTTCTTTGGTTTTTTGTGTTTTTTTTTTTAGATGCTACATTTACATTTATAGTGGTCTTTTGGGCAATTTATCTTTATTGTATCAGGATTTGATACATGGAAGAAAAACAGTATTTAAAAATAATAGTTTGGGGGTAGTTATCAGTAATTAAATTTAGGAGGTAAAAGAACTGTTATTATTTTATTATATTAAATAAAATAATTGCATTTTACCAACTTACTTCCTGTCATAGCAGTTTCTCATTAAATTCTTAATAAAAAATAAGTTGGGATGGCTTTTGTTTCCACATCTTTAGAAAGACAATACTAAATTATCATCATACCTGTGCAGTAACAGTAAGAGGTTGCAAAAATATCCCATAAACCTGATTAAAATAGCCACAAATCTAGAAAAACAGAAGTCCCCTTGTGGACATCAAATTTAAAATTATATACAATGAAATCGAATGCCCTCAAAAGGATTCTGTGCCTATTCAAAGTATTTTTTTATAATCGGATTCTGTGCAGAAATTAAAACAGGCTTCTCCCTCTTTTCTTCCTTTCACCCAGTGTCAGAATGTTCTCACCATAAGACCTATACTCTGAGTAGAAAAAGACTGTGATACCTCTGCAGGTTCCCTACAGCACAGCCTAACCAAAGGCCGTAACTGATCCAATAGCATTTGTCATCTCTGCAGTATACTTGCTGTAATTCCCCTCCTCTTGCTTTTCTTTCAAACTAGATCACAAACAATCTTTGAACAAAATAAGAAAAAACAAACTACATTAACCGAGGAAAAATCACACATGGGTATTAAATGCTATGTATAAGTAATTTAATTGCCTTCCTCTGGTCATTTAAGTATTTTTTTTTTATTCTGCAAAAACAGCCTTTGCTTTTTCACTTACTAATTTTCATTTAATCTCAAAAACCTTTTTTTACATCTTAAGAACACAAAAAATATTTCTGTCATGAATTAGTCACTATGGTTTTGTTAGATTTCTAGATTACTTTCTCTTTTGACCACTGTAACACAATTAAATTGTTGAAAATTTTGCTCTGACATTGAATGTTTTATTCACAGATATATCTTTTACTATAAAAGTCAACAACAATTATACCACTAGCACAATTGTTCACACTTAGCATAGAACTGACTCTTGATTTGGGGAGACACAAAAATATAAGGAGCAGATTTAAATCTGGCCCAAATAAACCATCATAAATCCCAAATTCTGAGTTTTTAAATAGACTGAATGTGCATCACAAGTCTTCCCAGACCCAACTCAAACACAGCTTTGTGCTTATTACTTTTTTAACTTTAAATACTTTATATCGTGTCTTTTCTCAAAGACAATTCCAACAATTATTGGGGGGGGGGAGCTAGAAAAGTGTGTTGAGTAGTCATCTCTTAAAACAAATGAAGAAAACTGAGGACATATAATTATGTTTATCTAGATAGAAATTCCAGTTCTCNTTTTTTTTTTTAGATGCTACATTTACATTTATAGTGGTCTTTTGGGCAATTTATCTTTATTGTATCAGGATTTGATACATGGAAGAAAAACAGTATTTAAAAATAATAGTTTGGGGGTAGTTATCAGTAATTAAATTTAGGAGGTAAAANTGAAATCGAATGCCCTCAAAAGGATTCTGTGCCTATTCAAAGTATTTTTTTATAATCGGATTCTGTGCAGAAATTAAAACAGGCTTCTCCCTCTTTTCTTCCTTTCACCCAGTGTCAGAATGTTCTCACCATAAGACCTATACTCTGAGTAGAAAAAGACTGTGATACCTCTGCAGGTTCCCTACAGCACAGCCTAACCAAAGGCCGTAACTGATCCAATAGCATTTGTCATCTCTGCAGTATACTTGCTGTAATTCCCCTCCTCTTGCTTTTCTTTCAAACTAGATCACAAACAATCTTTGAACAAAATAAGAAAAAACAAACTACATTAACCGAGGAAAAATCACACATGGGTATTAAATGCTATGTATAAGTAATTTAATTGCCTTCCTCTGGTCATTTAAGTATTTTTTTTTTATTCTGCAAAAACAGCCTTTGCTTTTTCACTTACTAATTTTCATTTAATCTCAAAAACCTTTTTTTACATCTTAAGAACACAAAAAATATTTCTGTCATGAATTAGTCACTATGGTTTTGTTAGATTTCTAGATTACTTTCTCTTTTGACCACTGTAACACAATTAAATTGTTGAAAATTTTGCTCTGACATTGAATGTTTTATTCACAGATATATCTTTTACTATAAAAGTCAACAACAATTATACCACTAGCACAATTGTTCACACTTAGCATAGAACTGACTCTTGATTTGGGGAGACACAAAAATATAAGGAGCAGATTTAAATCTGGCCCAAATAAACCATCAGAAATCCCAAATTCTGAGTTTTTAAATAGACTGAATGTGCATCACAAGTCTTCCCAGACCCAACTCAAACACAGCTTTGTGCTTATTACTTTTTTAACTTTAAATACTTTATATCGTGTCTTTTCTCAAAGACAATTCCAACAATTATTGGGGGGGGGGAGCTAGAAAAGTGTGTTGAGTAGTCATCTCTTAAAACAAATGAAGAAAACTGAGGACATATAATTATGTTTATCTAGATAGAAATTCCAGTTCTCACATAAACAGTGGGGAAACACTGAGAATGAAAGTGCCAAAAATGAACTCTCTTAATTATCTGACATCCTTTATATAGTTCCTTTGGTTTACAATGATACTGTACTGCTTTTCACAAAGCATCCTAACTTGTGCCTGAATGTATGTGTGTGTTTACATTTGAATGAACTGATTCATAAAAAAGTATGTTATTGCCGCTTCTTTCTCAATAAAATAGAGTCAAAACTCAGAAACCTCAGAAGAAAACTTCTTCGTAAGTGAGAAGACAATTTTTTCTTTGTATAATCAATAATGTTGTAAAAAAGTGAAGTGAAAGAAAACTGAAAAGTGTAGGTAATATACAAAAAAATCTCAAATGCCCATACAAGAGAGAAAATCTGATTCAGTTTGTTTTTTTCTCCATTATCAACATTTTGTTATCAATCTACCTATTTTTCGTCTTTCTAAGTTGAGGTCTCATTACATTTTTTACTGTTTCAGAGAAGAAACTGCAACATAGGTGAACATGAGCCTATGTTTTGTTTCCTTGTCGGTGGCCTGTGATTGTTCGAGGTCAATTACTTATCTTCCATAGCAATGAGGATTCCACCAGAGGGCAGGATACATGTAACATAATACCAGGAGTATTCATATGAAATACCCACAGTGATACAATAATTCTGAATAATATTCAGCTTCAAAACCTTCAGAAATGTAGGTTCTACAACATTTCTGATATCACTTATATTTAACTCCAGCTTAAGAGCAACAACATCATTCTAGAGGACAAAAAGTTAAATGTTTCAACGAAAGTAGGATAAGAGGTACTTGAAATTGCACTTAAATTAACATGGCTGAGCTGTACAAGATCGTAAAATACAACTTAATTTGGATATGCTATTGTAAGGTTGGCCACTATACCTTTCATAATGGGTCTTATAGAGAAAAAGACACTCACAAGCTTATTTGTTCAAATAGAGCCCTTAATTGATTATTACTTTAAATAGGCACTTTGAATATAGAGGGGATAAAAATGAAATATTAGTTTGACTACCAAAATTATAATTTCATTTTCTGTTACTAGTATAATTAACATAGACATAACAGTTATTTTCCGGGGGGGGCAAGTGTGAATTATGAATCTATATTCGATATATTTATAATTTAAATGTATAACAATTTAAAACCTACATTCCTTAAGTCAGTACTTCATGCCTATCTCAAAAAATCTACGTAAAGCATTCTTCAAGTTAGTTACTGCTAAATATAAATCTCTTCTTATGAATGGAAATAGGTATGCTTTGCATCCAATTTTGCATTCTTACTTCAGGCTAGTTGTCATATGAGAAATAAACAGCTTTCCCATAAACTGCCTCCTAAGTTATGCCGTATATACATGAAGTGGGCCATACAATTACAAGACAACCTGGAAATAAGTTTAGTGCAGACCAATTGCAATAAGCACAACCAAGTATTTGCAAGAAACTGAAAAGAAAAACTGCACTATTGTCGACCCTCTTTCCAAATAGCAACTTCACTTCATAATATTATTTAACTTCAACTAAGTTATTTCACTTGTTTCAATGTTCACTTCAGCTAAAAAAAGCATACCAAGAAATATCAATTATAGTAATTACTGAATTTCCCCCACCGTGTCAGAATTTCCGTCTCCATTTCCTTTCACAAAATATATGCTTAGGTGACTACCCATTATTTATAACTTAGAAAGTCAATAATAATGGAGGTTGAAAAGATTTGTATATGTAATGCTATTTTAGAATTACATATGCAATTTCAGAACCTCTTGTGAAACCAAGATAGATGGTCAGGTACATTTGTAACAGAGTCTAAAGGGGATTTTAGGCTAGAAAGGAGGACAGCAATATCAATATTTACTGAGGTAATCTATATACTTACATCAATTTTTTTCACCTAGTGTTCCCACAGTGCAATTAAAGAAAAGAATTTCAGGGTTACCTCCCAGACAAGTAAAAGTAACTAAACTAACCAGAAAAAGTACTAACTTTTTTCAAAGTCTTAAAAAATGTTTCAGCTTAAAAAGAGTCCCCAAATGTTTAAAAGCAAAGAAACTTAAAACGTTGAATTAGAATTTATGAAGGAGAAATAGGAACAGGAAAGATACTGTTTCTGCCTGAGGTGCAAAGACCACATCAGATGCAAAGGACTAAGAAAGAAAACTGCTGGGTTTTGGATACCTCTAAAAAGAGAATTTTAACAAAGTGGAGCCTTTGCTCTGTTTCCCATAGGTTTTAGGGTTTTTTTTAAAAAAAAAAAAAAAAAAAGTGGTAAAAGGGGGAAGAATCATCATTCCTTATGACAGGCAACAAGGACTTAATATGGTTTCTCATTATTCCATATCTCACTATGATATCCACATTTCTTCTCTTCAGCTATAACAGCAAATCAAATTGAGAAGTTTCTATCAATTCCAACTCTTTTCACTCAAAATATCTCCCAACTCAAGTTATCACTTCTGTAAGGATTCTAAGAGACACTGTTCTTGATGCAGTCTGCAGACTGAAGTTTAGAATTGAGAGAACTTCATTTAAATTTACAGCTTCTTACTTCATAAAAACACTACATGGCAAGACTGTGTGAATGGGTATATGTATAAATTTATGAGCTATATGTTAGCTATATACAGAAAAAATGAACTCATACCTGTGTATCTGAGTGTACAGGATTTAATATTGCTTAATTATTTCAGAAAACAGTCAGTGCAGTTGCACAAATACCACATAGTTTATCAGTGAATTTAAAATAGAGTGGTTTTGGAAGACAAAAATTTTCACACAGGTTACTCAGTCTGCAGTGAAAATTTCAACCACCACTCCTTACACTCTGCCTCGTTATGTAAACAATACAGTGAAGAAAGTTTACTTATGACTTGTATTGTTATGCTGCATATAGATTATTTCTCCTTAGGTTATAAAATTACCTGTGAGGGAACAAGAAATGACCTGAGATTTGAAAGGGGTCAACTGACAGGAGGAGGATATGAACTCTGAGACAAAAAGCACACAAGAAGAATTCCAGTTAGAAAAAAACCCACCTGAAATCACACAACCAAACATTGAATTAGCAGAATGAATGACACATATCCCACAGTCAGCTGTGGTGGAAAAGGATGGTACTTGTGCATACAAAAAAAGGATAATGGGGCCCATGTGAGTATTCCATCTTCCTGCAGTCCACTATTTTGCTACTCAATAAAGTGATGACTGCAGTTGCAACAGGGGATAAACTCACTATAGAGAGACTCTTCTGACAAGGAGAGAAATTTGAGGGGAAATAAAACAGTCAAGGATATCCATAAACCTCTGATAAACCTGAGGTACTTCTCCAACAGTGATCTACTGACAGGCACTTCTGGTAACATCTTAAAAGTCCTTATCATCTATGTAAATTCATGCTCTAGAAGAAGATGGGTCAGAGACGATATTTCTCTTCTGTCTGAGCCAAGCACCAAATGCACTGATATACAGTACCTGTGTACCAGGCCTAATCTGGGAGCCAGTATAACTATGTATAAGAAAGAGGAGGTAGCATTTATTTTGACTTTCAAATCCTCTTGTTTCCAGTACACAGGATTAATGATTGATTTTCTATAACAATATCATTGAGTATTGGCCCAGATAACAAATGCAACTGTATAATGCAGAGCAGAAGAAAACACACAACTACAGCTATAGAATACAGTGCCAAAGCATGATAAACCAGTGCCGGGGGAGAGCAGGATGATGTATCTTTTTAGCTTCAGCTTAGCCAGATGAAAAGGTGTCAGAAGGATCACCTCATTCATCGCAGTGACTGCATGGCCCTGGAAAGCTCAAGTGTGACAGTGAGATGTAGAGAAGGGAAGGAAGAATGCAGGCATCTAATCAGAGGTGATCCTTTTCCTACAGTTCTAGCAGCCTTTTGAGTCATCAAGGACTGAAAGATCAATGCAATTTGGCTGAACTAGAGCAGCTGCTGGTTCTGATGTCAGAAGAGACCTCTGTGGCTACCAGAACAAAACACTTCAGAGCTTGACTTCCTGCTCATCTTGCCTGAGGCCCAAACCATAGGCAGGATTTGGCCATAGGACTCTAGACATCACTAAAACTCACAATACAGGTTCGAGTAGGATGTGATTGTGCCAGCTAAAACAAGGCCAAAAAGGTCTTTAGTGAAATCACTGAATGCCAAAGAGAAAGGAAAGGCAGTTGAACATTAAGATACAACCAAAGTTGAATGATCCTGTCTCAGTAAGACAGGCAAACATTAAGATATGAGCTGAGGTGGTGGTGATCTGTTTTGTACAGCAAATCCTGAGAAAACAAAGAGCAGACTAGCAGAAGTCCTCTGTGAATATCATGTAAGGGAAATTTTTCTTATTTCAAGCTGTGTGGCATGAACATGCACCTGTCTGTAATATTGTATAGGTGACTTAGATGCAGTATGCATCTGTATATACATTCACACAAACACACCAGGGAGATAAAATACATATTGTTCTATTAGTTTCTAGAAATATCTAGCTGTGAGGCCCAAGTAAATCAAGAGATCACCCTAAACGTCACAAAATATTTTACAACATTTTTATAATCTCTAACTGTAAAGGGAAAATAACAAAGCTGAGTAATGCAAGTATATTAATTTATTATTATTATAAGAGAATAGTAGCTTATCAACACATAGTAACCACAACTAACTTTATTTTTCATGTCTTGAAAATGTCTATAAAGTTTGACAGAATATTTGACTATTAAATTGTAGGTAATATAGGATGTGACTTACATATACAGTAAAAACCTCAAAACTATAGTGTTATCAATTTCCTCATTTATGTACTTAAATACTTATGTATTCATAATTCAGTAACTATCAATTTGTTTTAACACATGCAATAGCATGTGTAATTTACTGTCAAACTTAACTAAGCAATCCTTCCTTTCAATTTTTAAATGACATACGTATGTGTAGGCTCACAAAAACAACTGACTGCACAGGACACAAGAATTGTCATGCAAAGGATGGCGTAAATAGACTTCTGCTGTGTCTTATTATTAGAAACAAATCAAGTTCATTTCAGACTAAGCACTCAAAATGTTTCCAGCAGTCTTCACCTTTTAATAATTTGATTAAAACTACATTAAAAGCCACTCAAACAGCTGTTTATTTGCCACTATAAACTCTGTCAAGACTGACGGGCTGCCAGTGTCACTGATGAAATACAGTATGTAGGAAGAACTGCAGTTAACAGAACCACTGTAAAATAGAAATTGTTCAAAGCAAGATTTTGTTTTAATTACAAAAATTAAAAATCTGTATTATGTTAACCCTAATAATTTAGTTCTGAACAGAAAAGGATGAAGCTTGTGAGGCACAATAGCAATATTAATTCCTATTTGTCTAGTCTGGAGGGATGAAGTATAGATTTTGCAACAGACTAAATTTTGGAATGGGATAAATAAACCGATCAATATGAACAGTGACAGGATTGTGCACAGGCTCTAGAACATATGGGGTGGTAGTTTGGTGTTATGTTGATATTAGTTAAACATTTATTTTATTCTCACATGACCTGCCATCACTGATCTGCCACAGACTATGATGAGGCGAACCTATGTGTGGAGAACCTTCCAGAAGGTCAGGAAGTCAGAGCCTGCCCAGCGGCAGCCAAACAGCAGGTGCCATGGAAATTTTAGACTATCAGAACTGAGCAGTCACTACCCAGTCCTGTACCTGCAAGGAGAACCTGGAAGGGCCCTGGTGAGAGAGTGAGAGAGACTACCCAAGCCTGGGGAAAATGGCTGAAATAGAGGGGGAAGCATATTACTGAGATCTGGGATCCTAAACCTTCAGAATCCCTAACAGCCTTTCACCGAGTCCAGGATCAAAGAATTTTAGCTGGAGGCTTAGCAGGCCACAAATCAGTTTGTATAAAACCAGGAGAAAGCCCTGGGTCTTAGACCACAGGACAGTCCCTGTCACAGCAGTCTAGCAGTCAGGCACCTGAGGTACTCTGACCAGAATGAATGCTGCCATGTAAGCTGACAGAAAACCAGACAGGTAGCCATTTGAAACTTCCCACCTTTAGGCAGAAACGTGTAGGAACTGACAGGCCTCCTTAAAGTATTTAGTTTCTGATGAACGAGCATACGCATACCAAAGAATGGCACTTCCAAGCAAGTTGACTTCCTTGGAGTAGAAAATGCCATTTATAAAGAGAAAAGTATGTGCTGGGCAGCAACACGTATGTGGAGCATGTAAAAAAGGCAGAAGTAATAGAGGACAGAGTAAAAAAGGGAGAAAAGAATTGAGCTCAGAAAGTAAAGAGACAATCTACTTTCTATTATTCTTTCTACTCCACTGTTTACCTTCCCTACCTTTCTTTTTGTTTCACAGGAACACCGAGGAGCTATTCCTGACAAGTCTAAAGTCAGTGTCAGGTTTTTTTCTTGAAAGACAAGGAGTGAAAAAATGTAAGGACAAAATCTGATTGACATTTAAATCGTATTTGCAATACAACATTACAAGAAATGGAGAACAAAAAAGTGAGCACAAGCCAGGAATGAGTTTTTTTTTATAAAGAAGTTCAGAAAATATTGCAGCACGTACGCCCTAATTGCCATTATAGTGTACTGTTCAAAATGAAGATAAGCAACGTGAAGTAGAAGTTGTCAAGAAAGCAGTGATAGTGGACGAAAAATGAAATTCAGTCAAGGACAATAAATCGTAGCTCTAAAAATTTGCTTTTCTGTATTGTTCCAGATACTTGCTGAAATCTGAGATCTAAATAAGACCAGGGCCATAATATGAAATCTGACACTGCAGTTTTATCTTCTGTAGTTGTTCACTCTTCTTAATCTGAGAATACCACATATTTTGAAGGCTTCCATTTTTCCATAAACTACTTGTGTTAGATATGTGCTTGACCATTAAAATGGAAATAAATGGTTATTTACTTACAGGAGTTAAATTCTCATGCATGTTAATTGTAAATATAAACCTTTCTAAAACCAACTAAATTTGGACTACTTAAACTGACCCAAACCTAGGGAAAACAGAAAATATCATAGAATATGCATAATCAAGCTGAAACTCTATCAATGATTATCAATAGGATTTCTTTTGTTAATATTCATGTTGACTTCATAGCAATATGATTGTTTTTCTTCCAAATATAGAAATAGGTGACTTTAAAAATCCGATTCTTTAAACAGATTACTTTTTTTGCTGCTTGTTGCAGTAAAAACTAAGTAAATTTTAAAACAGAATGAATAGTCAAATCAGTATCTCTTTTAGCTTTCTAATACAACAGAGTAACAATAGGAGAATTTAAATTCCCAAACTGTATTTAATCATACATAAAGCCTGGTTTATGTTTTCTGCAGAGAAGACTTCATGTTAAACAAATTCTGTTACATATTAATGAACACACAATACTGACTGCAAAACTATTATGGCTATGTACACTGAGTACTTCACCGGGACATTCATCAGAGAGGTCCCTTGTTATAAACAAAGTATTTCAAGAAATTGGTGCAGTCCAACATTCCATAAGATAATGATACTGATTGTATATTTCCTTTGACATAAATGGTCGTAATGGATATTTGACATGATGGATTTCTAGATAACTTTTTTATTTTGTTAATAATTTACTATTTCTTATCATGGGCAAAGACAAATTTAAAATCTTTTCAATTTTAAATATGAAAGAAAAATGGTGAAGTTTTCCCTCTGCCACAAAGCTCCAAAAAGTTAGTTTTTTACAATTTTTTCCAGCATCTAATCTTCACACATTATCCATACAATACATTAGATAGAAGACATCTTTTTTATATGTGGTGGGTTGGTTTTTTATTTCTAAATCTATAGGATTGTGCAGCTATATAGTGTTGCTATTCTTCATTTCTTTTTTATGAGGGTTTAGTTGACACTGAAATTCACCCCATGTTTCATAAAAGCCTGAAAATTCTTTAAGATCAAAGGGAATAAAAAAATTTAAATAGTGTTCCAGATGAGGGAAACCTCTTCAATAATTTATTCTTGAGACAGGACAAGAGAAACAGCTCATACGTTAGTTGTAAACAAAACTGAAAACAAATTCTATAGTCATTATTTCCCTGTGTTTTAGAAATGGATATTATGGCATTCCTCTGGCCAATAATATATTCTTGCTAACAAGGACAGTACAACCTTAATGATGTGAAACTCGTTTATCTGGGAGACATAAGATTCAGTCACATAAATGAATTGTGGATAAACTAGGGTCACTGAGCAAAAGATCCTGCAGAGTCTATAAGCACCACAGGACAGAAACTCACTCCTGCTGAGCCTTTCTTCTCAGAAACAAGTAAACTCTGCAGCCTCAGACATTTCTGTACACAATATTTTAAACACAAAACCCCCCAGATATATTGAAGCTGACCAGACAGACACACCAAACTCTGAAATAAATGTTTTCATGGTTACAGGTGTGCAGTGTTTGGCTAATCTTATTTAAAATTACAGAGTTACCCCTAGTTCATTTCTAGATTTTATTTTACATTTCTGTACGGAGTCCTCTGTTTTCTTCCCATTTGGAAAATTCTCATATGAAGTATACTAAAGAGCAAAGATCTAGAGTACACTTTATTATGCGATGCTTTAGTCCAACAGGTAAAATGAAGCAACAATCAGTTAGAGATTCAGGCTTTTTCTTTATGTTCACTGTTCTTTACAAGGGCAATAAATGCTGGATCACCTATGACAACAAGCACAAAATAGCAGTAACGTCTGTAAACAAAAAGTCTCTAGCAACATAAGCAGCATATTACATTAGGTTATATTAAAAATATTTTCTATCTTAAGAATTATTTTCCTAAAATTTAAAAGTATTTAGTTTTAGTGGAAATAAGAGAATTTTCCTGCAGGGGATATCTGAAGGTAGAACCATCTACAATTCTAATACCCTATAATAACCATGA
The DNA here is from genome assembly GCA_013399135.1 of Heliornis fulica. NCBI lineage: Eukaryota > Metazoa > Chordata > Aves > Gruiformes > Heliornithidae > Heliornis > Heliornis fulica. The sequence goes on along the minus strand of VXBZ01007859.1, from coordinate 386,849 downwards.
TAAGTGAGATTTAACAACTCTGCAGGACTGGAGTTTATACCCTGCTTGGAAATTATAAAGTACAGGAGCAGTCAGCCCTCTTTTTTTTCCTGTGGCTCCAGTGAAAGAGCTGTGATTTTTATTACACACTGAGCCTTTTTACCCCAACACAAAACATTTCTGATATTGTTGATGATACATTTTGAGAATTTGTGTGTACTGAAAACATAAAGGACATTTTTGATAGATTTAAATCAGAAATTACACAACAGGAAGTGAGAAGAGATAATTAAGGATGGTTTGAACCTGCAGATTAATTAAAACTGTCTTTAGGTAGCAAATATTTCAATTAAAATGGAAACTGAAAATTTTGGAGCATTCTTCTTTGTTCCTCTCCTCACAGATGACCTATTAATTCATATCAGCAGAAAAAAAAACCTCTCATAAAGACACAATTTAGATTTTTTTTTTCCTTTTCTTTCAGTATTTTACAAGATTTTAGTGTGCTGCAGAGGAAGCTCAGGTAAACTAATGGATTTTAGCACTGCCTGAGAATAAATTATCTGCCCAGCTATGCAGCTGCCATCTTAGCCAGCGCAAGAAGCAGGTAGGGCTTTCTCCCTGTTCTTATTCCACGTTGGAGTTGTGGAATCTGTTATTTTAGTACAACCCATCCTCTTTCTCACCTTCTGGAGGGCAATGGACCAGTATACCAGCTGCCTTCTGGGCACTTTGCAGAAGAGGGCATGACAAATAGAAAAGGAAGTGTGACAACTCAGCTGGCAAGCTGGTGTGGCACTGTGGCCAGGAAAGAAGCTGTGTAATGCCATAAGAGAGGGGGAATTCAGATGTAGGAGAGGCAGACATTAAAAAGGCATTTGGTAGGCCTAGAGTTGGGTAAGGGTAAAACTCATGCAGAGATGGCATAGATTACACTGATTTGGAACTTGGGGGTGGGATTAAACTATTTTACAGCAGCAGAACCGCCCATTCTAGCTGCATTCAGGAGAGCCAGCAACACTAATTGTCTCACACGTTTACATACATATATATGTGCGTGCAGATATCGCAATGGCATTTTTTCAATGCTAGAAATTTTTCCATCAATCTCTTACTGGATTTTGAAACACCATAGCTGACAGCTGTTCCTCTCTAAAGGAAGAGCTCAGTTTGGTGCATATTACCTGAAAACCTGTGACTATGCATAGAAGTTACTGGTATAAAAGTGACCTTAGCTTTAACACATTATTTAATACTGACTGAGGTAAACATAGGGTGGAAAAGTTTCTTTTATCATTCCCTAGTGTTAAATATGATTGTTTTTTTTTAGTAAGGGGTAAAGTAGAAAAAACCTCCTTAGACTGATTTAAAGAATTCAGATTAAATTCTTGAATATATGAACTGACTGCAATGGTTTTGTTAATTCTTTTCCTTTTGTTTATTTGCAAATATCTATAAAGGGAGAAAATGTATTACCTAGTTTTCAGGATATCTACGTGAAAAAGCTTTAAGATACATGAAAAAATGGCACGACTGTATAGCTTCACCTGTTCCAGAAATGGCGGCAACTACAAGACGTTGTACAAAACTGTATCCTGAAATAGAATAAACCATCAGCTAGCTCTTTGGGATGAAACCAGTGAGAAATACTGTTTACTTTGAGGGACCTATGACTTTACTCCTTATTTCATAGCATTTGTTTTCTAAATTGTTATTTATATTCCCGTACCAATTTTCATTAAGTAATGCAGTATTTACAACAGTAACATGTAGAAGCCTGAATCGTGTTACCCACACTCATTTGCCCAGGACTTTATATGCAGTTAATACACTAGGGACCCATAATTACTCTGTAGTAGAGCTAACAGTTTCACCAACATGGCTAAACACCAAAAAGCAGTACTGTAACTCCTTAAAGAGCTATGGCTTGTCTGCTGGCCCGTGATCAGTGGTAGAAGAAAACTAGAAAGCATATTTTGTAGAGCTTCAGATTATATCTAGATCAGAAATGATGACCTATTACCATCCCTGCAAAGTTTAGTACCGGCAGAGATTCACAGTGGTGCTGACAAAGCTTTACAAAATTAATTTGCTACTGCTCCCAAGAACTCTTTGTTGTAAATAACCTTTACTGCTAAAGATGAAGACAAAGAAAGGACAAGATACAAAGATGTGGAAATCAAAACTAAGGTCAAATAAAACTTGCTGAGCATTATGCTTTCCAGTCAGCCACGGGCAGGGAGTTGCTTTATAGAGATCAGCATATAACAACTTGAATGAGATTAGAAGGGCTTGTAATTGTTCCAGCTTTTGGCCTCTACATTGGTTAAAGCAGATGCTCAAGCAGCTTTGCACATAATGAAAGTTACATGTAAAAAATTATCATATCTGTACAGTCTATCAAAACTTAAATATGTATGAGACTATAAGTAGTACTGAAATTTTCCCTTTTACCTACATGGTTTGTGCATGTAAAGTGTCAACAAATATAACACTGGCACTCATTTCTAAACAGTCTTTCAGTCATATCCAGTGAGAAGAATACAGTATAGATTAGGTGCTTATTTTCACACATCATACCTAATAGCCTATAACAACATTTTCAGTCACAATTCACTGGAGTTAATTTTAAAGCATAATATTCAAGCCAAGGTTTCTTCACAATTAATTAGACATTAAGAGCAAACGTAGATTGGCATGTATTGAGTTAAATGTATGTAAATAAATGCTCACGGGAGAACGAGAGTAGACTTAATAAGAATTAAAAACTAAGTCTGTGAAGGTTTACATTCAGCAATGTGCTTTATTGCATCCCAGTTGCTGCAGGACAGCAGGGAAAATTGCACCAGGCTTGTGGCACTGTGCAGGATATTGAGATATAAGCTATGTTTTTGAAAAGATGGCAATACTTAAAGAATTTTAACAAATTAGTTATCTTTGTGTATTACAGTAATCTGTGGTGTAGTAATTAATCTTCAGGAACACAGGGCAAAACAGCTTCAGACAATTGTTGGATGTTTTTTTGAAAAATCTCTAAAAACCTAAACCAAGAACTGAAACAAATAAAAACTCACTATGTAGAAAGTCATCATTCTTGACTTTTTTTGAGATCCTTTCATCACAAGTACTCATTAAAAATAAGATGGAGAAGGTCAATTTCTCCCTCCAGCTACAGTAATTTCAACCTGAAGTCCATTATGTATGTATTTAATTCTGGAAGAAATAAGTCTCAGACTGTATTTGTCTTTTTTATTTCCATTATACAGCACTAGTGTGTACAGAATAGAAAATCCCTTCCTACCAGGAAAAGGGAAAAATTNATATATATACACACACACATACACGCACACTCATTTTGTCTGTTTTGAATTTCAAAAAAATAAACTGAAGTTCCCAAACTTTACCAGTCAATAGCAGTCAGCTATTGCTTTATTATCTCAAATTTTAGTGACTAAATGAAATGCTATTAATAAGAAATAACAGAAGCTCCCTCACATGTATTAAATGTAGTTGTTTATTTCTTGCCTCTTAGAAGAAAAGTACTATCCTTTTTTTTCTTCTTATCCTCTGACACCTGGCATCGAGGGCAATATGAAAAATGGTATAGATTATTACGCTGCACTAACTGTATACACTCCCTCTTTGGAGACCTTCAGTTTGTCTTAAGCATATTCAATTCAGCAAGAAATATATTCAAACTACAATAAAAAGAAAGTTATCTGGAAAGTGGGTTTTTTTCTCCAGAAGAAATTTATTGCAAACCCAGTAATCTTTCTTTCTTATGCTTTACTTTTCCTTTGACAGTTCTTAATTTATACAAAACAAACTTAGTTTGGCCAGTGAACTTCTAGGTCTAATTTAATTATGTTGTGAATTTGGGAGAAAGTTTGCTAGAGTATAAACGAAACTGCTTTTTAAGGCAGTCTCAACAGAGAAAGCGTGGAAGAATGATGTACATCAGACACGAGGATGCTGTGAGGTTGGCAAAGCTGACTGCAAGTAGATTTCCATACATTATTTTCTTTCTTCTGTAAAATCTGACAGAAACCTCTACACATGGAAGAAAATAAAAATATGAACTTTGGCTGGAGGATTTAAAGGCAAACAATAATGCAGCTTCAAGCACTCATTTTGTGTCCCAGTCTGACACAGAGGCTGTTTGAAGACTTATGATGTCTGCAAGCTTGGAACCTTCAGGTAGCTTTACTTTTGCCAGTGTTTACACAGGGATAGATTCAACTACACAACACTTCTACATGAGAATTACGCTTAAAATAACAGCTGTGCATTAAGAAAGGACTGGTGGAGTAACTTCTAATGTGTTAGACATACACAAAATTATCTATTTCAGGTCAATTCTAAATAAGAAATCATTTCAGATGCCAATGCATTTCTTAAAATACAGAACAGTAAGCAAGTCAGTGGTATTTTGTAGTTCATATATGTAATCACTGCATTTTTTTTTCATAGGTTACATTTTATGATATGCTTTTTTATATCCAAAAGTTAATACTAGTTTAGCTAAATGTAAGAAAATCCCTTTCTGGTAATAGAAGCAAGCTGCAATACTCACAGGAATCATGCTATATCCATAGTTCCAGATACCTTATCTCACAGCACGCTAATAGTAATGGCTTGATAATGGACTGGGGATTGAATTAGTACTGCTGTAACAGTTTAGTAATCTGAATGGGGAATTTGATACTAAGTGAAACATTTGCTCTCACAGCTTCTCCTGGTAAGAAATATAACGGGGAAAAAAACCCAGGAACAAACTATGGCCATTTCCAGGTCAATGGACCACTTCAATCATTACTTCATTGAAAATGTTTATCTGAATGAACCATACACTTCTAAAACAATTCATAAAATCTCACAATTGGAAAACTGGCTGAGTGGTTAAACACAAAGAAAACATCTTTCAACTCAGTGTTATCGAAGATAAGTGCTTTCTCACACTTTGCAGGATAACTGGTTTTAGACACTGCATTGAGGAATTAATGTCATATGGGATGATATTGGTGAAAAGAGTAGGAGTAATCGGTCCACCCTGAACAAAATAGTGAACCAAAAAATGATTTATTTTTTCTGAAAAACATAATAAAACATTGCAAAGTCATGCTAGAGTAAGAGCCATGAAGACAGATCACTGCCTGTGATCAAGACACAACTGGTCTTCCAAATCTCAGTTTTCATTCCAAAAGGGAAATTTAATCTAAAGCTCTTATAGTTGTAAGAACTTTGAAAATAGAAATGGATTGTAATTCATAATACTAAACTGCTCCGTCTACAAATATCTCTGGATATTTAATTATAACACTCCCTATATTTCTGTGAGCCTGGAACTGAATCCTGTTTGATAGTTAAATCTCAGAATAAAATGATCACTTTTAGAAGAACCACAGTAACACAACTGCTGAATATACCAGAATATAATAGAATACATTCAGCACTTTATTTTACTCAATTAAGGATTTAAAGATGAGCGTGAAACATAGAGAAGAACTGAAAAATTTGCCACCAAACCCAGAAATTACTACCAGTAATGTCTGCTCTGGTCCAAATGCATCACCTTTGAAATACAAAGACTGAGAGTAAATTCACACTTGTTCAAAAAAGTAGAAAGATTCCTCCACTTAGATTCTACATCAAGATTTTCCCCCTAAACTGCAATTACCATTATATGGAACTCCTGTCCCAAAGGTTAAGAAATTTTTAAAAACATAAAATAAATTCAATTACATATTTAAAAATAATTAAAAAAAAACCCATACCACATGAATACAATCACAGTGGCACAGAAATCTGAATATATGCACTAGGATACAATACAGATATAATACAGATCTGAGTGACCACAGGCCATATTAAGTAATATGATTTCTACTTTATAGAGGAAAAAAAAAACACTTTTTATCCAGAACCACAGCTCAAATACAACCAAGATTAATTTAATGAATTGGCACTTTTTTCTAAAATTATGCATACTATCATTTTTTTTTCAGAAAACCACCATAAAATGCATCACAATAAGCAAATAATAAGAATATGAATAAGAATATGATAGGCTAGAATGCAAGCATTCATCCTAAATTGATGTCTTCCATTATTAATTTCTACCAGATTTTTTGGAGGGAACATCATGTAACCACTTATTAACAACAACAGTCTGTTTTAATTTCGTAAAAAAAAAACAACAACCATTTAAAGAAATGTTATAAATGAAGATGAACATTTCTATATAAGACAGACGTGTGCTAACCTGTCAATGATAATTTGGGTAGTCAGCAAATCCCTATTAGCACAAACATGAGGAGAGAATGGCCAGAAATATCTGTCTGGTTTTGAGAACGTGTAACACTTCTCTTATCAGGGAAATAAAAGTGCCTCTCACTGAAATCTTAGCTGTCATATTAGCATTAAATCAGTACCTGCTAGCAAGCATGGTAAAAGATTGTTAAAGGTTTTAATTGTAAATACTATTTTTTTGAGAGCTTAAACACCATTGTGAAAGGGGGCTCTAGGCTAAAATGTGGTGTATTATGTATCTGTTAGACAGCATGTCTTCAGGCACTTATTTTTTAATTCCTCTGCTGAGATAGGTACAATTCCTAATCTTGAAAAGCAAAGTAAGTAAAAGCAATGGGACAAAATCCCTAAGAAAGCTCAAGCACTGGGCACACAACACGTAATGTTGCAATCTGATCCTCCTTGCTGAGATGCCAGCCAGAAAAGAAAATATCTCTCAGTCCCTTTAAATTCATTTGGAATACACTGATTTTAGAAAACCACTGTCTAAAGAAAAAATTAATTTGGATTAATTGCTGATTTCATATATCTCGGTGAAAAAACTCTTCATGACTACATCTGCGGTCATTTCCCTGTCTTGTCTTTATGCTTCTGTAAAAGAAGGACTAGATGTATCACTAAGAGACAGATCTTAGGGAAATGTTCCCATTTCCAAAGAATATTTTCAGAACAGCCATCGTGCAAGTACTTAAAAAAGTAGAAAATACCAGCCAGGAAAGAATAAATTTAGAATAAAAATGAAGGCCTTAAAGTGTCACAAAGTTGAAATAAAAAGGAATTTGTAGAACAAACATTACTGGATTGAATTTCAAAATGAAGATGTATGGAAACAAAACAAGAAACAATATGAAATATCTTTTAAAAAGAAAAGAGGCAGTATAATTACTTGGAAAATATGTATTAACATTCTAGATTAAAAAGTAGGAATAACCTCTCTATCCAAAAAAGTCCAAAGCAGAAAGGTAGTAGTCATCCAAAAGTGCACTTCCATTGGTGTCACCAAATAAAGGATCAGGATAAAATCATTCAGTATGCTTTCAAAGTATGGATGAAATACAATAAATTATAGTGATCCTAAAGTCTGGTATTTTGTCAACGTGGAGTTCAGTGTCTCTGCCAACAGGGTCATAAGTCACTAATACTAAACAGAACTAATTACTTTGGACTGTTACTTATAAAAAGAGATTTCCAATGGCATGTTTGGTAGGTGGGACTGTTCTTAATTATGAATCACTAGCCTATAAGAAATAGTTGAATATTTCCACAGATTCTAAGATCAAATCTAAACAGAAAAATCCTTGAGGATACTGAAGGCTACAGGATAAAAACGAGAAATATAGTACAGAGAACAGATTACTTTAGAAAATGAAGCCTCCAGCATGTAAACATAAACATGAGACATTTGAGCATAACTAGATTTAATTTTACTCACACATATAGTGTACAAGCCCACTTGTTTTCATCTTTTATTTTTCTGAAGTAACCAAAGAACCTTTTCTAAACATAGAGTAGTTAAAATTAGTTTCTGACTCTTGGTCTCACAGGGCTACCTACTTCATTGCAGTTACAATGTATTCTATTTTATCCAGTACTCTATTCCAAAAGTAAATTTGTTTTAGTCTGAAAAATAAAGAGGGATTCCTCGCATGCAAGTAATCTGTAAAGCTCAACAGTTTTAAACGGAACACTAATTCCATTATTTCCATTTTAGGAAGGGAAACAATAAAACACAGAGGTTAAGTGATTAGCTCAATGTCAAATGCATCAGCAGAAGAGAAGTCAGGAGTTCATAGATTAGCTAACTCCTTATCAATTAGCATTACATTGACATATTTTGTAAAACTACAGGTAAAGATTGCTTGCTGTGTAATAATGTATCCTAATAACTCTCATTGGGAATATCCACTTGAAGGAAAAAGGAAGTGATGAGAAAATGAATAGTAACAAATCATTAGGATAAGAGAGCATTCACTCAAGAGTTACAAGACAATTCACAGATGAAACAGTTTTTTGACTAGTGATGGTGCATTGTCTTTCACCTAAAACTGCAAAGGTACTGAGCGCTAGGAGATATGACATACACTGAAAACAAACTTGAATAAAAAGTTATAAAAATAAAATAGGAAGAGTTATAAAATCAGTCTGCGAGACTGATGCCCATACTGGTCAAGTTAGTATAAACTGTAATAAAAAACTCAAGATTGGATAAATAAGCTATGCTTTGGATAAATTAGGATGGCTTTTGTAAAGGAAATTTCTATTTTGCAGACCTACTGAGGTACTCTGAATCACCGAATCATAGGCTGCAAGAAGGGAATGAACAGACATTAACCATCTAATGTTTTTTTCAGCTGAATCAAACCCAACGCCATGTAGATTCAAATAACGCTAGAAGAAACCACATTCAAAACAAAAAATATTTCTTTATGCAAAAAAATAAACAGTGTATCAGATCCATACAATTTATTGTCAATGGACACCATTCAAAATTTTAAATAAGTTTATGGGAATAGATTCATAGAGGAGACATCAAACACCACTGCAACCTTTAGAATCAATATACCTCTGATGGAATTTCTTCAGCTAAAACTGTCAGAGGTTGAGGAATGTCTTGAAAAGCATCATGTAATTCTCACTCTTACATTTCTCTGGGAATATATTTATAATTACTGCCTAGAGACAGGATGTTAGGCAGACAATTCTTATCCTAATCCAATGTCGCCATTCCTCTTTTGATATCTTCCCCCTATTCATTATTTTAATGTAGCTCTCTGAAGTGGGCATGGATGCCATTTAGGCACCTAATTGTGTTGATCTGTGATATATAAAAAATACATTCTTCTTGGATTACTCTTGAGGAGTAGAAAGGAAAAGCAATGAGAAAAAAATAGGTGCTGAATTACATCACATACCTCATTATTTTATCAGTTCTGCAATGTCAGAATTTTTTCATGGTTTTAGGATAGTTAAGACTTTTTTTTGCATTATCATGGCTGTGAAGTACCTTGCCTCTAACGTTAAATTTTAAGTGTAACAGCAGACAAGTGCAAACATGGTATCTCTCTGAAAAGTTAGCAAGTCTCCCAAAGTGAATTGACCTTTGCCATTGCAGAATACCTCTTGGCAACAACCAGAATACCAATCAGATTAAACACCACTTTCTCTAAAGCTTTCCAAATGAAACAACATGGCTTTATAATAGCACTGAGTAGTAACACTTCATTTAGTATGTACATTAATTATTGCTGAATTATAATGGTGTTCCTAAAAAGATGTATAATGTTCACATTAATACTAAATGAATTCATTATGATCAGTGTAATTACAATGAATACTAACTAAATTAATGGCAGTTAGACATGTTAGAAAAAGCATAACCCATTTACTTGTCATGTTCCAAACTGAATATATTTTGGTACTGCATTTGTAAGAGTAGTGTGAAAAGTTTGAGTAGAAGTGTGAAGCAGTGTGTTTAGCAAAGTTCTTTTAGTACCATTAACAACCATATTATTTTTATATACCTATAAAATACATGCTTTTTGTGTCTATATCTGGGTTACATAAAAATAAAGCTTTAAACCAGTCTGATGGTTCTATTTATATGTACATATAGCATACTAAATACAAAGCCCTAGATGCACAGTCAGAAAAACAGGCAGTCAGAAAACAGACTATATATGCTGCTGTGCCCCAGTTCTGCTCTCCAGTATTCATTCTGGTGTGCACTCAACAGATCAGCCGTGTCAGAGACTTGGAACAGAGCATTTCCAGGCAGACGTGATGCCAGGTGGTATGTTTAGCATGCTTCTGCATTTATATTTCTTGACCTGTTGGCCTAAGCCTTACATAAACTATTCTTGCCTATGGCAAAAGAAATCTGTCCTGGGGATTCTATCTGCAGCCACATGCCACATGTCTCACGGGCTCTTTTAGAGTATTAATTGTACAGCAGTTTTCAAGAAAGAAGCCAGCTTTATCCATGAGATAAAGTTTTATCAGATTCAGAAAAATAAAATGGGAAACTTCATTCAGCAGGAGAGACAAAGAGTGTTACTTACCATGCACTTTTCATTCAATATATTGCATTTTTACTGCCATCTGTGAAAGTAAACAAAGCAAAAGAAATTTAATTTTACTTAAGTCACAGAATTATGGAAATTTTATGTAAAATTTAGCAGACTATAATTAGTTGTTATATTACTAATAAGCAGCTAAAATATTATACTTTTTCTTCCACTACTTTGACTTAGAGGTGACATCATCTTTATACACCTTTTGCTTTCACATATCTAGAAGAGCATAAACTATAAAAATCATTCATTGTTTTGTCCAAAGAAGAGAAAAATCAGTGGATTAGTGGGGCAAACAAGGATTCAAAATGCTGCCAAACACTTAACAAACCATCAAAACACAGCTTGAGTCTTTGTTCACACAACAGAGGATATGAAGAAAAAAAAAAGTATCATCCTTTAACTTTTCTCGTATTGTATTTCAGAGGAAGATGAACTGTTGCCTTCCGGCAATCACTAATGCAGTGTTTGTATTCTGTGTTGAGATTATCCACTCGGGTGCTGCACTGAAGCTACATGGGTTATTTTGACACTGCATCCAGATGCTCCAATTTTGCTTCAGTGACTCAGAGCAGAGCCAAAATGCCTTAAAGCAATGTTCAAAGGGTTAGGTCTTGATGAACAATTAAAGTACTCAGAAGAAGTGTTTCTAAACATCTCTGACTGGTGCTGAAGTGACTTAAGCGGCCTTTGTATGACATCCAGGCAGGGAACACGTGACAGGAAGATTAAGTTCTTCTGAATACATAGCTATGCTTCAAGTGAGCAGGAAATTTGCCCAGTGTTTATAGGAAAAGTAAAAATAAAGTCTAAGTAAAAACAAAAAAACTGTTATTTGAATTGCAGTTTCTTCTACAAAGAGTGGACCTTTTTCTGCTTTATATTTGAAGCAAATTAAATGCTCTAGTTAGCAATATTTTAATAAAAGTTACACTTCCATATCTTAGATAAGTAAATTTACTATTTGAGTGGGATCATAAGCAAAGACTAATTTCTGTTTGTGATCAAAGAGAATACTTGTAGAATCTAAGCATAATATCAGACAAAATATATATCTATGTACTCAAGTAGTCTTGATATGAAAACTTATCTTAAATCTAGACATTAGCATTCCAATTGGTAAATATTTACTGGATGAGAAAACTGTTCTGCAAAGCGTCATTAATTTAATTGGACATTACACATACTAAACAACATAAAGATATAGAGACGGGTCCAGCAAAGACCACTCAACAAACAGAGAGGCCCCAAGCAGAAAGGTAGGGACACCTATCATCAAGTAACAGCTAAGCCAAACAAAGCTTTCTTACTAATGAACATAAAGAATTGAAAATTTGTTTGCATTCAATATAAATTTATTGTGAAAAAGAGGGGTTTCTGTTAGGGTTTTTTCATATTTCATATTTGTAACTCTTTATTTTTTTAAGAAAAATAAGCCAGGAAACATTCCCATATTTGCAAGAGTTTTAGTTGAGAGTTTGGGATTTTTGTTTGGATTTTCCCTAATATCAATTTAACTCTTCTGATACCAGGAAGGGTTGGTGTCCCCCTGCAGCCCACAGAGAACAGAGATCCCACTTGTAGCCCATGGAGAGGTGACTGGGTCAGGCAGGTGGAGGAATAGGGAAGAATCTGTGACCTACATTGGAGCTAGCCCCTGACAGAACCTGCAGCCCACAGAGAAAGAGAAGAGGCAGAGAGATACGGAGGCCCACACTGTAGCAGTTTTGCTGGGGAAGCTTGTGACTCTGTAGGGGACCAGGCTAGGCCCAGCAGTCTGGGATTGAGAGACATTTTATGAGTTTATAGCAGTGACCCACACTGGGCCAGTTGGTGAAGAGCCGAGGCCCTGTGGGAGAGGACTCATGTGGAGAAGTTCGTGGAGGCCTGTCTCCTGTGGGTGGGACCCAACACTGGCACAGGGAAAGAGCAAGAGAAATGCCAACCCCCAAGAAGGAGAACAACTCACAAGGAACTGACTGAAGACTGAAGCTTCCATTCCCTATTCCCCCCTTTTCCCCTCTGCCATCCTGTGGAAGAGAAAATAATGAATAGAGCTAAGTCTGCAAAGAAGGGAGGGATGGGGGTGGTGTTTTAAGAGAAGTTTGTACTTCTCATTACCCGACTCTGGTTTCTCTGTGTGTGTAGTGCCGTGTAATAAATTACATTTTCTGTCCTTTCTTCTGTATTGAGTCTGTTTTGCCCATGATGCTGAGTGCAGAATTATCTCTCCCTGTCCTTGTCTTGACTCCAAAGCCTCTCAATTGATATTTTCTCCCCTGTCCATCTAGGAGTAGAGAGATAGAGCAACTCTGGTGGGAGTCTGGCCTCCATCCAGGGTCAAACCACCACAGCTGTACAGTGCTAAATATGCTTATATATGCTTTATAATTACAATTTTCCTATATGTTTTTGAAATCTAAGGATGTGGGAGTAGGAGGAAAGAAATAAAGACCCATTATTTGATTTTATAATTGGTTTTCATGCCTTTAGCTCAGAAAAATAATTCACTTCTGAAAATAAACATTGCCTGAAGTATCTTAAGTATTCTTTTGGGTGAAATGACACACAAGAACAACTCTGAGGTCAACTATGTTTCCTATTAGCATTTACTAAAAAGCACCAGCACCACAACAGATCTGCTAAACATTTTATAAAAATTTCTCACTTTAAAAAGAGAACATCGATCTGCTTAAATATCTACTACATAAGTGCCTTCCACAGCAGTTCTGGATATGTAGGATACTAAATGCGCAAAGACTATTTATTCACTTCCTCCATAAAATGCACAGTAGAACTCTGTGAATATGTGTAACCAGAAAAAGAAGGTTTTCTTCATTTTCCCAGGTAAATTTCTGAGAGGGACATCTGAAGAATCCCAGTCTCGAGAGTTTAGGAAGTTTGGCTTTGTTCTTTGGATTATCTTGATCTTTCTCTTGTTTATCTCTTTGAGAAAGAAGAGCGTTATGCTCTTGACCATCCATTCACCGATGTGAAGCAAAAGATATACTTGAAAATCAAGATTATAAACAACCCCTCTTTCTAGTTAGAGGACAGCACAAAACTTTTCTTATTCATTTACTTCCTAAAGGAAAGGATGTTCACTCACTGAATTATGACTCAGGAGCTCTAGATATCACAACTGGTATCAGAAGACATGTCGTGTGACTCTGGATAGATTTCTAATAAAATAACAACTTGTTTTGTATCTGCAGACATTGATACATTTTCTTGCAAGTGGTCCACAGCTCATGTTTTCTTGAAAGATTTTGCTGGTTTTTTTTTTTCTCCAATCAAAAAATTAATCTACACTTTATTTTGGCTTTTCCTCATAATCTTTGGCAACACAAGCTGTAGAGAAAGATGACTCAATTCATGGACAGTGTTGTTTCTGTATTGATCTCTGTGTCCAAATGCAAAATCAGCACTTGTAGCTAGCAAGTTTTACTAGACCTTCTTAATGAAAGCACACTAGTTCAGTACAGGTTCTTGAAATAAAAAGTGTTAGGCAAGACAGAAAATTTGAAGGAGAGCTTTGTGTACTGGTAGGTTTTCAATTAGATGGGTTATTGAAAATATCAGTCATCCTTCCCCTCCTCCATAGCTTACTCCACAGACCCTTCCACCCCCAATTTAACTAAAATTTTGCATTTAGAGCCAAATAAAACTGTACCTTGGTTTAGTTTGGGACTGACAGAAATATTCAGTAAATATTTAGGAGAAAAAGTGTGGAGAAGAATTATCCTTGATCATTCCTAAGTTAGTTTTTTTTTGTCCAATCATCAATCTGTACTGTCTGGAAACATAGGCAACTCTGCAGAAGCTAAATACAAAATCAAAGAACTGGAAATGGAAGATTAGGTTTACACACGCTTTGTAAATCATTCATGAAAGTAAAGAGAATCCCCTCTCTCTTCATTTATTCAGTAGCTCCGTGGTTAGGGCCTCATCTGATATACAATGTGGGACAATCAGGTTCAAGACCCTCTTTGTCTGCACATTCTTGAACCCACGTTTTCACTTTCCCAGAAGAGTTCTTCAACCAGTGAGAAATATATAATTGGCTTGTCTCAATCCCCATGGAAAAAGCTGTTCTGCATGGATTATTTAAATACCAAGTCAAAGAGAGAGAATGACTCTTTGGTCTGGTGGTTAAAGCATTCACTTGGGAAGCACACAGCTAGGTCAAAGGAGCAGTTCAAATAGCTCAGGTGAGCACATGCCACTGCAGAACATCCAGTGGCTAGGTGATTCCCCTGGAAGGTAGAAAATAAGGTTTTAAATCTCAGTCAGGGGAAAGGAGTTGAAACCTAGTCCCTCTTGCATTAAAAAACATGTGGCATTTCAAATTTGTGGGGGTTGAGGCAAGTGGAGAGGGGAAAATGAAGAGAAACAATTGTTGTCTCCTTACTGTGTGTTTTGTGAATCTATTCCCAGTTCCAAAAATAAAACAAAACAAAAATCCAAATTCAGTCTGAATTCTGAAAAAAAAAGATCGACTGTTTTTTAGTTTTAGCAATGTATTTAGTCTCCAGAAATGCATTCAGGTACTTAATGTGAATACATTGTTCTCCATGCAGCATTACAAGACATTGTTAATGAAAGTTTGGATTAAAGATTTGACATGTATAAAGCTTCCCTCACCCCCTTGCCTGGTTTTTTTTATTGTTTTTTTTTTTCTTTTTTTTTTTTTTACCTGGCATTTGAGTTTGAACTTTCTTTTAATGCATGCATGTAATATACACAAATAACCCTTGTGGAGCTAGGATTGATTGCCATTTAAAAACTATTTTACAAATTATATTTATTCTCAGAACTTGTGGGGTGAGGGAGAGATATTACAGTAGAAGCTCTATTAAAGTAACATTACACGTGTCAGGGTATATTCATCACCCTTTTTAACACATGAGAAAGGAACAGTCATGCTTTTGGTTTTTTTTTAGATCATATCTGGACACAAGTCAGTCCATATCAATATTATCTATCAATATTAGATTTGAATTTGCTTGAATCGTGGTTGGAAGCATCCTATTTTGGTGAAGTATTTTACATTTCATATATATACTGCCTCCAAATACATCTGGGTCTGGTTTTCGAGAAAATAAATTGTTATACTAAGAGAAGTATACCTGAATTCCCAACTACCTGCCATCAGCACTGACCTGCGAATTCATTTGCTTTCCTGAAGATAAAATAAAGATTTTTGCTGTTGTTGTTTGAACAAAGCATCATTCGCTTATAGTATTTATATCTTATTTCTTTGTCATTGTCACTATTTCACTCCTAAAACCTTCTTGGTTTTTTGACAGTATTCAGAAGCTCCAGGGATATCAATGACAAGTTAACTGGATGTAAAACTTTCAAACAGAAAGTGGGTTTCAACAGTGAAAGGCTGGTAAAGCTGAAATGTTAAGCTAGAAATATAGGACTTTGGATAAAGAAACCTTCAGCTTTATACAATTACATCAATAATATGCTTATTTCGTAGAAATTACATATTTAGAAATATTCATTCTTAGGCCACCACTATGCAGTGCTGGTCTGCATCTCTATATACCACACAAAGCCACTATTTAGTTCTTAACAAGAATGTAATGATACATGCAATAAATAAGCAAACTGGGAAAATATTCAAGTTTCATAAAAAAAAAATCCAGTTCAGAATCATGTTAAACTTGCAGATGTAATTTTTCTGAAAGCATTGTGTGATTTTCCTACCTTCTCCCTATTGAGCTGTACTTCACCTACACTTGCTTTAATTCATCGCTATGAAGAAAGTATTAACAGAAAAAATGCAGGCCAATGCAGCTTCCATTAAAGAAGAGAAAGTTTATCAGTGAATTGCATCTACAACACTGATGTGGACTATTTCCATCACATGACACAATAAATACTTTGCATTACTTTTGTTTTTAACTTCAAAATAGAAAAGGACAAAGTAACAATTATAGTCGCAGGGTGGCAAGAGGGAACCTTTTTTTTTTTTTTTTTTTTTGTAAAAACTCACTCAGAGACAATACCATGATCCTTTTAGTGAAAAAAATAATTTAGAAGTCAAAGCTAATATAGTAAGTAGTTTGGTGCTACCGTGCACCATATTCTTGGACAAAATTGTTCACTAATTTATATAAAAACAGAAAACTAACTAAATTGTTTCTGGGCTATTGGCCTCAATCTTGTATATTAGTTCAGGTAATGTACCACTACAACCAGTTTCCATTTTGTTATTTTTATTTATGTACCAATAAACTATTTTCATTACTACTTCTGATGAGGAAAAAAAAAAAAAGGAAGAATCCACTGTATTTGTACTGTCATCTCATTTCCAGCCCTCATAAAGCCCTTTCTTCTTCCTAAGAGAGATTCTCTCGCAATCTTTATCAGTTTTCATTTCTTTAATTAGAAGTTTCTATCAGGACCTTTTCAGTGAATTATTCACATTTTAATACACTTCTGCTTCACTACTCCAGCTGATTGTTTTGGAGTTTGTGCAGAACACAGATCTGCAAGAAAGCTGCTTTCAAGGTCTTGCATATTCTGCCATAATCCCCTGGTAATTACAAAGGCTCTCTTTGCAACAATAAGCAAGCCTGAGAGGACTTCTATGGCTCTGTATCACACATTAAATTGTACTTGGACATTTCAGCTAAATTTGTTTCCCTTGAGCCTCAAACTTGCATACAAAATCTGTGAGATGCCAAAGCACAAGAACTGAAAGGTTATGACGATGGTAACTGCGTCTATACAAAGCATTGATTAAACGAAATACAAAACACAGCTTGGATAAAGGCTTTACTTTAGGAGCAGTTAAGTCCTCATTAGAAAAGCAAAGTTGACAGAGCTTAAAAACACTTATTTTATGGCTGATAACCATTAATCATCTTTACTGATTTTTTTCTCCCCTAGGATTTTAACAGTGCTTTTGAATGTTCCTCTGTAATTACTCATACTTTTAAATTTATTTTATTTTTCAGAGAAAAATGTGTCTTGCTGTCAAATCTTGCCAGACGTGTGATTTAGCTGCAGCTATTACTTCAGGTACATGACCCATGAGCTATCAGAAGTCACCTTTCCAATTATTGTACATATATAAAGGAAAAAGGTACAATACATATCTTCACAAATACAAAATCCTCTTTGTTCTATTATCTTTTTTCCTTCTTTGAGTCTCCTTTATCTATTGCTTGTTGATCAAGACTGTACTTGTGTGTTTTTTCAAATCTTCAAAGGGCTACACGCCAGGTTCCATCTATAACTCAAAAGAAAAATAGAAGGGTCCAGAATATAGTAAACCACTCCCATATTGCTGATCTGGCCTTGGTCTACAAAGATTTAGAAAAAGAAACTGCCTCATGCAGTTTTCTGCCAATGTAACTGGTCTAAACTACATTAAATAGTTTTGTGGGATGCGAACACTCTAGAGTAAAAATAGTCTGATAACAATCCTTACTTCTGAGTGGACATCATAAAGTTAAGATCAATTTTGTTTAAAAGGTTGTGATACTAATTTCTGGCTGTACACAACTAGCCTTCCTTTCATTACCTGCTTCCTTCATTTTTTGCAGTTTTCTCTGTGTTTCACTGTGTAGGGCAATATTTGCTGCAAACAACATGGGAAGCCAATATCTATTGGCAAAAAGGAAAAGAGACAAGGGAACTGTGCAATGATTTTCCATGTTTCATCAGTGAGCTACAGCTGAGAGAAAATCAAATGAACATCTTTTCCCCTCACTTCTTTCACTGGCATAAGTTTTAACAGAGATACCATTCACAGAAAGGAAAAAACAATACCACTAACCCATCCCTCCCCTTTTGCTTGGTAACACGCATCTTCAAACAATTAGCAATTACATGGAGAAATCACCTTCGCACTTTAACTCTGTCTGAAAGTTATTTAACCCCTAGTTCCCAGAAACTCTCTTTAACTATAATACTATAGGGAGTTTCTGATGAGTATGCTTCTGTCTCCTGATGAAATCTTTTACTACTTTTAATAAATATTCATATCCTCAATGAGCCAGAGACAGTAAAGATGATTCTATTCCCTGTTTGTTGTGGCAATTTACATGGGAAACCCAAGTTCTAATTACTATACTAATGAATATTTATATATTGCATACAAAGTGGCAATACATCAACAAAGAAAATGTCTGAAGGTGTTATGATTAAGGTACTTGCGGGAAAGGAGAGAAGAGCAGGTTCCAGTGAGATTTGCCTTCCCCTTTGACACAGGAGCTGATTATTTTAATAGCTTTTTCATTGAATGAAACAGGCCTGATTCAGTTCTGTGTATTCAGTTCATAAAATAATTTCGGATTTAACTATTTTTTTTACTTTAATCTATATTTACTGTTTTTAAATTAACTGTAATCACATATTTACAGCTAGGGCATTCAACTAGACGCACATTTCAGAAGGCTAGCGAGTGCACATAATAGAGCTTGAAATAATTTCTCTGTGTTTCTGAAAACAACTGCAAGTAAAAGCCATTAAGAGACATGCACTTTTTAATTTGATCACATTATATCAGCAGGTGCTACTTTCAAGTTCTGAATCCACTTGTATTCACTATGAAATTTTTTAAACAAAACAAGGTCTCAGAAGACAAACGTTATGTTACTTAATGCTTTGTTGATCATGTGCAAGCTCCTACATTCTCTAGTACCCCAGAAACCAGGGCACGCTAAAATGCAATGATACAAGGCACTTTGAAAACACTACTTAATTAATAAAACAAATGTGATGTCACAATGGATGGCTATTTCAGTTTAGCCTGTACAGAATGAATTATAGCACTTTAGTAAAAATACAACAGGATTAATCACAGATGACAATAGTTAAGCCAGTATCAGAAAAAGGCAACTTCTTTTCTTCATAAAGCATGAAAGGAAAATGAAAATGAAAAGAGTTAGGGTGTGGTTTAAATATCTAGAGACAAGGAAGGAATATGACTCCCATATGAATAATTAAATGATTGCCCATAGGCTGCATATGTCCAATAGCAAAGGTGCATGCATTTGCTTCCTCTAATAAAGAACCTATTAGGGACTTATATCTGCTAATCGTGTATAGTTTAAAGCTTTGTTAAAATTCCTAGCCACGGCTGCAAATATACATTTTATGCATGTTCATTTTATGTCTAAATATTTTGACAGTATTTTCCTCTGGATTGTCCATCACTACTCTCATTGAGGACTTGAAGAAATTCATCAGAAGATTTAAAGCAATAAACAACCCATCCCCAAGTCACAAAGACCTCTTTGGGATCAAAACATAAAATCACCTTTTCCTTAAGAAAGATATATACAAAAGCAGGAGTGGGAAATGGCCTCAAAAAGTACAACAGTGATGGTAAAACTGAATTAGCACAGAAAGAAACCACAGAATTCATACTTGTAGCAATGAAAAGCGACACTATAATGCTGTCAAAAAAGAGCTTGAAACTCCAAAGGAACTTGAACACATAGAAAGATTTTGTTGTAGAATATTCCAGCCTGGATTTTTACAGTGTTAGCTCATGCTGTGTCTCCTGCGTACATGCAAGGGACTAACAATCCCTACAAGTAGCTCATTGACAAAAGACATGGGAATTTTGTAACTAAAAGGTGAGGATTTGTGTGCTAGCAACCAGAAATACATAAAATTGTGTCATTTGCTATATGTACATTTCTTAACTGACAAGTTTTTGTCCACATCCAGTATTGAAAGTTTGATAGCAAAGATTACATTATTAAATCCATCAGGTTTTTCTTTAAAATCCCATCTCTGTGGTAACAGCTTCACAATAGTTTAAGTGTTTGCCACGCAGCTGGATCTTCAGC
This sequence comes from Heliornis fulica, assembly GCA_013399135.1. Classification (NCBI taxonomy): domain Eukaryota; kingdom Metazoa; phylum Chordata; class Aves; order Gruiformes; family Heliornithidae; genus Heliornis; species Heliornis fulica. Next base: position 366,670 of record VXBZ01007859.1, on the reverse strand, counting down.
AGTAGCAAGAACTTGTAGCAACAGCAATAGCCTGCAGGAGAAACACAGCTTTTCCCACTGCAAGCCATATTTCTAGAAAGCTGATCCTATTTGGGAAGATTTAATCAATTGCTTTATTTTTTGAGAAAAGAAAAAATATAATATCTTTTTATTTTTTTATTTGTGAGTCTTAAGAGGGTACTACAAGGAAGTATAGAAAGATTATTGCATAGTTTAGAGAATGCTTGTCTTCATATGGACTGGAATCACGTACTTAAATGCTTTGTTTGCAGAGGTTAGGCGATACTTCATAATATGAGAATTTTTAATCTGTAGATCATAATTATTAGGCAAGTTTTTGAAGCATGGCATTATAATGAAGATTACAAAAAGGACAAACCCAAGCAGCAGCTTGCTATATGAACTTCCCTGCTCACCAGTGGAAATAAGCACTTTTTAAAACTTCACTTTCATGGAAATCACACTATTAGCATGGGGAAATTACCGGGTATTTCTGTAAGTGGTCTTGTAGGAGCACAGCCTATTTTGACTAAAATGAATTGCATGAGAGAAGTAGTATGCAGATATCTTATACACTTAAAAAGCTTGTTCAGTTCCAAATTATATGGATAATTATCAATTACATCAGCTAACTTTTCAGCCTAATATTTAAGATTTTAAAAACTCAATTCATGTATGCTTACCAATGGTATTTTGTACACATGCTTTAAATTGCCTCTGGTTTTAAACAGATTGAATTTTCAAATACTGTGTTTATTAAAGGGGGAAAAAGGAGGAAATTATGGGACCAAAATGCATAAAAATAAATGTGCATACTATTTAGCAGGTCTTAATCTGCAACATGAAGATAAAATTCTCTCCCAGAATCATTCACAAATTTCAGACTGGACATGAAATTACATAGAATCATTGGATAGACTTTGGACACCCAGTTTATACTTCACAGGAGAATTTTTTACTCAAAAAATATTTTGCAACTTTCAATAACTCCAATTTTAGCTTGATTTCAGACAGATCTTAATAGTAAGAGTAGATCTTAATAATTCTATTTATAACATTTAATCAATGATTTTTATATTTTTCTACAGCACATGTAATCAACTTTGCAACTCAGTGAAAAATCAGAAGTAGCATCTGGTGTTACATGGGATAGGGTTATACATGGTTCCTGCAGTTTAACTTGTACTGAAACTAGATTAGATTATGGTGGGTTATTATATTTGCTAAAGTTTTTCCCTATATTTTTCCGTTTAATCTTCATTCTCCTAAACTGGTTAAATGGTTATAGGACCTCTATGTTTATTTTTTGTATGTTCACATATACCAAAAAACCTGCCATGCCTGTCTAGTACACAAAAAAGGGAAAATCAATGACAATCTGTTAATTTTTCCCCATTATTGTCCTATTGAAACTCAGCAGATTATCTTTAATAAACCGATGAATAAGTTTTAGTCTTTCAACTCCAATGCTTAATAAAGAAAAAAACAAACAAACTAAACCCAACCTTCTAAAGCGTAAAGTTACTTATTCTATCTTCAGGTATTGTACTACATGGTGTCTCTTGTGGTCTAGTTATTTGCAAGAGATAAAAGGTCAGGTTCTTACAATTTAAACAGTTAAGTGTAAAAATGAAATAACTGTTTATACACACAACATATAAATAAAATCCCTATTTAATTTATATTCACATTATACACAGAGAATCCCACATTCATATGTAAATATCTGTCTCAAATAAAATAGCAATTTGAATACTCTTTATTTCTATCCCAGTGTCTGGGATGTTATTTCTAATTTTCTTTGCTCCTGTGAAGCAGCATACTGAACTCATAGGGGAAAAGAAAACATACAAATGCTATTACTGTACACATTTCTAAGCAGCAGGAAGGCTGTAGTAAGTGTCAGAGATTGATCAGGATTTTATTGCACATATAAACAGACACTATCAGATGCACCGTGCAAAGGGTCATGCATGCATCATCCATGTTGTATGTTTAACCACCTCAGATTTTTCAGAAATGTAACAGCAAGCTAAATTTACTGAAAAAAAAATTACTGAAATAATCTCAATACACATTTAGTCTCTAAACTAGAATAAAACCAGAAATTGTACTTATTTGCAAAGAGAAAGGAACAGCAAGTTGAAGATATGAAAATATATGTGAGCTGTTAAAATGAAGTACATTTACAGAATCAGTAAAAATGCACATGTGTATCTCTACCCAGATGCATACAAGAAATGCATGTGTGCCACAGATTTCAGACTTAGAATCATAGAATTTTTAAGGCTGGAAAAGACCCCTAAGATCATCCAGTCCAACCATTAACCTACTGCCACCAAGTCTACCCTTAGACCATGTCCTCAAGCACTGCATCTACCCATCTTTTAAACACCTCAAGAGATGGGGACTCAACCACCTCCCTGGGTAGACCGCTCCAATGCTTGATGACTCTTTCAGTAAAGAAGTTTTTCAGAGTTCATGGACATGGTTTTAACAATTAAAAAGTTGGAGCAGGTTACTAGAAAGAGACCTATAGAAGTGTTCCATTTACAGACTGCCAAAATTGCATGAAAAATCTGGGAAACTGAGAATTTTCACTGTAATTATTGTATATATCTTGGTAGCTTAGCATTCAGTAGAGAGATTAATTAATAACCCCCTTCGGTATGAAAGCACTGAATTCATGCAAATGAGGTACACTTCTAACCTTTAACAGTAAGCTCCTTGGTCTAGAGTAGCACCATTTTTGAGATCAGCCAGGAATTTTGAACTAAAAATGCACTACTGCATGGTGCCAGACTTGTAGGAAGTCACTTCTTTATACAGAAGAGCTTCACAGCAGAAAATAATGAATTTCAATAATTATAGAACAATGTAAAGATACCATGAATTGAAAGGATATGGATATCGTAATTCTGCTACACTTTCAGCAAAACAAAGTCCTTAGAGTCAGTTTTGTTTTCCCTCAACTCATTTAAACACGTAACTGTGTTTGAAAGCAGTATCACATATGCATTGGTTGCTACAGACTTCTGAGACTCTCAGAAATCATAGGAGAACTTGTCTTTCTGATAGTGTTTGTTACTGACAATTACCTTGATGCCTATCCAATATCCCAAACACCACAAACATGCAATCAATATACATACCCTGAAGTGTACAGTTTAAGGAAGACTTGTTAAGATGTTAATTATATCAGCACATATGTCTTTCATCTACATGTAAAAAACTGAGGATGTGGTGACTTTAATCGCAGTCAGGAAAACAACAAAAATGCAGTTTGTTGTTCAGCAACAGAGGAAATGCCTCAATTCTTCATAAAATTGTAACAAAATTGTTTTCAAATAAATTTTCGATATCAGCCAAAGGTATTTTGGCTAAACACCTATTTAAGACATAAGAAGGATTTTGAAAAGAGTGTCTTCAAATACCAGGCTTGTATTATGAATATAATTGGGCAATGTAGAAAATTGCCAAGCTCTGTTACTGGTTTTTACTACACATAAGAAATTACAACATTCAGTATCAAATTACATCAACCTTTTTTTAAATCCTTATTGACTAGTTGACTAGGTTTTTTTTTTTTTTTCTTCCTTAGGAACTCTCCTTTACAGGAAAAAAAAAAAGTAGAAATATTCTTATTTTGGTGTCAATACGGTCTTTTAACGTTATTGGGGATCAGCATATTTGTTTTATATTTGCATAAACTTTCCATGTTCTTTTTGGAGAAAAGAAGTTGTCTAACTAGGAGGAAAAAATCCAAACAGACAAAAAATGTCAAGTAGCAGACTTCTGCTGTATAAAAGATTTTAATTATGAAAACGCATTGTAGTTATCTTTTCTGAAATATTTTCAGGGCTCAAAGATATCTCAAAACACTTGCTAGTGAATTCAGATGAAAGGATATTCATAAAGGAGTTAAACTCAAAAGAAGTATCAGCTTCCAGCAACTATTTTTCTCTACTGCAGTAAACAGACAACATAAATTTAACCAACCCAAATATCCAATAGACAGCTTTTAAAAATGATAGCCCTTCTCAGCTTGAAGCATGTTCATAAACCCATTAATATGAATGAAAGTTAACCATGCACAGGAGGAAAAGAATACATTTGCTGCATGTATACTTGCTTTTTGGAATCTTTGAATATTTCATTTTAATAAATATATTTTAGGAAGATGTCTAGTTTATCAGAACAAAGGCTTTGGTTTCTGTTTTAAAATTACTGAGGCGCAAGATAAGACCAGAAAAGTTCACCAGGCCATGTATGTTTTACTGCAAACATGTCATTTTAGACATCTTTCAAAGATGTATCTGGATCTGAAAAGCAATCCTACTGAGGTATTGTTTGCCACTACTCATTGACATATTCATGTAATGTCAAAACAAAAAAACACTTAAATATAAACCCAAAACTAAAAAAAAAGGGTATGAAAATATGAGGTTCTATGGTTTTGTTTTTCTATAACTTCTATTTAGAAAGTTGATTAACCCAATTTATGTTATAATTATGTAAAGATTTAATCTACTACAGAAGCATCAGTTCATCGATTTAACTCAGTCATTTGGTAAATCTTCTATTTGGATAGAGGAGCAAGCAAAGCTTTTAATGAAGACTAGATGTAGGTAACAGCAAGGAGGTAGTGTGAACTTGAGAATTAAAGCTAAATTTCCTGACAGGTGACATGGAAGAGATTTTACTTTTTCCCAAAAGGGATGACTCAGGTTCCTAAATATCTTTCACAACCCAAGGATTACAAAAACCTCCAAGGTTTCTCAAAATGATACTCTTAGTTGATGCCTTTTAAAATTGTGTATCGGCTGCATAAGCAACTATTTTATCAAAACAGAAATGACAGAATCATGGAATATGGGAAGTTGGAAAGAGAAAGGGCAAATGGTCATCTGGTAGAGCCCCCATACAGAGAGCAGATCAGGCAGCTGGGGACACCGTGTGAGCAACTGATAACTGGGTTCTGAATATCTCCAAGGACAAAAATGTAACAGCCTCTCTGGACAGCCTGCTGCAATGCTTGACCATCCGCACTGTGAAATTATTTTTCCTAATATTTGCCATGAATTTGCCTTGTTGGAAGCTGGGGTCATTGCCTCTCATGTTTCTGTGATTTAGAAGATACTATAGGTCCATCTTGTCTTCATGCGCTAATTAGGTAGATGGAAACAGCAGTAAGAATCCTGACTTAGCATGATCATGCTATGTAAATAGGAAGTACTTATGGAGTAATCTATCATTTTATTACACCTGCCATTTTGATATGTCTAAATTAAGCATTCAAATACTCTTGCATCCAGATCTTTGCTATAATTGTGACTAATATTTTGAACACAAAGTCACCCACATCAGCATTTAAAATAACATGCAGAACTTGTAAAATACATGCAAAATTGTAATTCTGATGCTGGTCAAGGAGGGTTATATCTAAAGCAGATACTAGAGTTAGAAAAAACACATCCAAAAGTGCCAATCAAAGCAGGAAATGATTCAGAACATTTGCAGTGAGGGAGCACCTGAAACTTTGTAGCTATCATATAAAGTTGTATATAAATTTTCATTTCGCTATTTTCTTTTTAAACATTGCTAGCAGACCAAATCCAACAATATTTTGGCAGCCTAAAATTACACTCTTCTGACCTTGACATTAGTATTCAACAGCACTGATGAAAGAATGACAGCTTCTCCATCCTACTGGGTAAGATCTTGCAAGCTTTTACCTTCATGACTATGGAATTTCTGTCAAATACGCTTCCAGCTGAATGATCATATTCTTTCGAATTATGAAGTGTCTGAAAACTGTGCTAATTGGGTCCATATTGATGTCACTCAAAGATTAAGTAGCCTTAATACTCTTCAAAGTTCTAGAAATACTTGTAGTTTTATTGCATGTTAGCGCTAGCAAATATTTGGCTTGAATGAATCATTTGCAATACTTAGAAAAGACACATAAACAATTACTTGAATTTTTTTAGTAGTTTAAATGCATTAAAATTAGAAGAATAAAATTTATGCAGGTATGGAAAAAACCTATTACATACAAATAAAAGCAAAAAAAGCCATGACCAGAAAAAAACATCCATAAACTCTTATATGTATTGCCATGTGATTTAGCAGAATTAGAAATCAGAAAGCAGGAACTACAAAGCAATATTCAGTTATAGTGAACTTGGATTCTGGGCAACTACACTGTTCTTGAGTCCACTAAAGACTACCTTCTGATAGTCTTTAAACCATTACTCCTTACTTTAGTAAGCTGCACTACCAGCTCGTAGGATTAAGAACAATAAAGTTTACTAGAGGAGCATTGGGTTGTACCATGGACATCTTTAGTCTTCAAAGCTCAGCAATCTGCTTAAGCTGCTCAGAATCTGAATTATAAGTATTGACGAATACATAGGAGCCGTTATATAATGAATTATTCCATCACATCTGTGGAGCACATAACCTTTGAAAATGAACCAAAATTTCAAAAAGATGCAGTGACCAAAGTGCATCACTTTTTCAAATGACAACTGTAAGAACTAATAGCTCAGCCATTCCCTAGCTCTGCTCTGTAATTTACCCAACTGCTGAAACAGCCTGTAAATCTCAAAGATACAACTTTCCTGCTTCACTTGCTTAGATGATGTTTAACCATTTAGACCAGTTTTTTAACATCTTATTGTTTTTATAGCTTAAATGGAACCCCTTATATCCCCTTCCTTTTTTTTATGTACAGTCCTGGGCTAGAACTGGGATGTCCCATAGCATAGAGGATATCTCAGTCATTTCCTTTTCTCTATATTCTCAAAGCTACATATGACTTCTGTTACATAGCTTAACATGGTTCTGGTTTTAGATATTCAAGGTCTTGTAAAAAATGGTGTCATACGCAGTTTAGGATACAACGAAGTGGGGTTTTGGGTTTTTTTTTTTTTTGTACTGTATTGGAAAACTTTTTAATTTCTATATTCTAATTAACTTTTTAATCTCTGCATTTGATAGAAACTGAACTACAGTGGTCAATAAAGTGCATGAATTTCTAGAGTGAGCACACACTGTCAGTTGTAGTCAACTGCTCAAGCAGCTTAGTCATAGCAAGTATTTTACTGCCAAACACTCAAGTTAAAATTATCCTTCTGCTGTATTTTGGTATGCTTATATTCCTCAGTGCCTCTGGTTTATAAAGTAATAATTCTGAATCTTATTGATCACGCACTCCTGTGCTCATTTTAGATTACTGATTGGATATTTGGAAGTGAGTCTCAAGTATCTGGTGTTACATCACCTCACATCAACACCGTAAGAAGAATAAGTAACTTAAACTTTGTTTTATATAACTCCAGTATTTTTACATAACTTTGCAGTTTATAACCTAGAAGGTGAAGAAAAATGCATGTAAAAATGTGCAGCCTGTGTTGCATTAAGGCAGGATTGCTTTGTCTATAATTCAATAACTACACAACCAATCTGCTGGCCAAAACGTTTGGTCAGAAGACTTTTTATATTTTTGAATAAGAATACAGCAAATTAGTTCAATATATCAAACCCTATACATTATTGTATCAGGCAGGGAGATTCTCTTGCATCTTAATATTTACCAACATCTCAACAGCATGTCAAGAATTATTAGCACATAAAGAATAGAGGAAAACTGAGAACTTTTTTTGTTGGGTTTTGTGGATTTTTTTTATATGAAGAAAAGGTGGGAGAAAACACAGACATGAAAGAGGTGAAAGGTCAGCTTGCTCTTCTAGCTTTTTTTTAAAACAGTAAATACAATGGTGATTCCATTTCTTAACTTGCTCAAAAAAAACCACCCCAAACCGACAAACCACTACTTTACAGTTATGTCAGGAAAGTAAACCAATTAGGGGTGCATTAATTCCTGATCCCTAATCATGCAGGCTGGCGACAGATGCAATCCAAAACCTTAGCAAGGTACCTCTGGCTCACTTGCAACAGGGAAAGCTAGACACTTTTGGACAGAATGCAAGAGAAGAGCATTCAGAGTGAAAAACTTGGAAAAGAGCTACTGAGAAGTAGCCTAGAAGATAGTTCTGGGGACAGGAGGCTATTTGTGATTTACTAAGATTCCAGTCAAAATATGCCACTGGGTGACACACCTCCCCCAAGACAACTAGCCTACCCAAGGCCTTCAAGAGCCACTGTAACAGCATGAATGAAAAGCCCTTAAGAAATCTCACGCTCCCTTGGCTGTGAAGAATGCAAGCACAGAATGTCTAAGCACTGTTCAGGATCACACTGAAAGGTAGCCCTCAGCCCAGAATCTGACTTTCCACAGAAGGTGTCCAATTCTATGCCAGAAAGACTTGTAAATAATAATTAATTTTCAGGCAATAACAATCCAGGGGGGTTCAATATGTAAATGGTAGATTTAGATTCCTGTAGTTCACCTAAATTCTAGTTCAGGTAAAAAAATAGATCTCTATATCTTGCTTTTAAAATCCATTATCAGATACAGCACCTGACTCCCAGCATCACTGAAGTTCTAATGGTTAACTCCATAGAGTTCACTTCAATTAATAACAGCTCTTTCTATCACAGCCACATATTTTTCTGTACAATCAGCAGCTTTCAGCTTTTCCTGTATTATCTCTATGAGACAGCTTGATAACCTGATAATTTGTTAATGACATAATTGCTTCTTATAAAATCTATCAAGTCTACAAACCTCTAATTGTTACTCTCTGCAGCTGATTTTAAAAGTGAACTCAAGAGATTATATTGATTATGGGAAAAGAGCCAGATGTTGTTCCCACTGAAATTGTGGGTGGAAAAAGACACTGATGAAAATCTAACTGAACTCCCAAAATATATGAATAGCTTGTTTCACAGAGTCCTTTCTAGCAATAAATCTAAAAGCAAATCTTATTTAAATGTAAACTATCAAAGATTCTAAAACCTTCGAGATGTATCATAAGCCTGTGGTTAATTAGATTCGTGGTTTTAGTATGATTTTTTTAAAAAAATCCTACACTAAAGTTGTACAAATCACTTGAAACTGGTTTGACATGTCGAAATTAATTTTGGCTTTAACTTGCCTATGCTTATACAAAGGAAACTACTTACTTATTCTAGTAGCAGCTAGTTTGTATTTCTCATTTTATTGATAGGATATAGTATCTAAGTGCCTCGCTTCAGTTAACATATCTTATACTAGTATACTATATTCAGCTAGCATCCAGGCACAGTAGGACTTGACATTATGAACTACATTTTTCATCTCTACAGCTAATGACAAGCTCCCTTGAAATCCTTTCTCCTTTTAAGTGCTATAAATGATAAGATTATTAGTACAAAATCTTATTATTGCTAGCCTTTCGAATAAAATCACATAGTAATTACTGCTGCATTGAAAGGCTCCTGGTTTTTTTTTTTGGTTTTTTTTTCTTTTTAATGAAAAAAAGAGAAACAGACAAACAAAAAACAAAACTCAAAACACAACTGCTGACAGGCTTTTATAAGCAGCAGCAATTGCATTTTTAAGTAAAATAACAGAAGTTGTCAAAGTTTCACAGTATAAAGTTGAATCATGATATACCTTTAATAATTTTGTAGCAAGAGTCTGCTAGGGTGGATACAACGAGCCTCTGAGCAACAAGAAACAACTGCTATACCATGTTTCCTTCTAAAGCATTTCAACTCATATTGCTGCAGTTCAAAGTCAGCTGTATTATGAAAATAAAGGGAGACTAAAACCTTGTTCACAATGTAGTTTTGTCTCAATATAACATATTTATAAACTATTCACAAATATATAAAGGAATCTGATTCTGAATAGAGTACTTTGGCAGCTAAAATAATAATAATGAGATTTCAAGTGCCTGCAGGTACACTGACGGAGGTTTCTTTCAGGCAAACCTTTGTAACACACAGGGACTTTCAAAGGCACCACCATGGAACAAAACCAGATCCATAAAGATCTCAATACATTCCTATTCTCATTAGCATATTTTTAGGGTTCCAAAGGAGAAAATTTAATTTTAAAATACATTTGTCAGTCATCAGAATGAATCATTTCAAGGATGAGCAAAGCGTGTACTGTGAGCATTGTCTGGACAACGTAAGTGGCAAAATGAAGGAGAGGAACACAGACCTACCTAGGAACCATTCCTGTCAAAGTTAACTTCAAACCTCTGCTACAGTCCCCATGTTAGAACATCCCCTTCTGATTAGCTCCTGAAGGCTCTTTACTTAATCTGGAGATTTTTCATCCCCTTAACTTCTAATGATCTGTAAATGAGTAAATCTGGATTCTTAATCCAGCACTTTGATAGTCAGTACCAGATGCATAATGTCAGCTACTGCAGTACCTACTTCAAGACACATCCAATAAACATTTAAGTGCTTTATAAAATGACATTGTTTATGCTTATGTATTACGAAGCTTCTTTAGAAGTTTGAACTAAGAAAAAATCCAGAACTTGAAACTGATTCTATTCATGGGAAGATGAAAAAAAAATCAATTCAACAATCTTTGCTTATTAAGTAAAAAAATATTATTATAGGTGTCTCATCTGACTTCAGGCACAAAGTATGGAATTCACTCTGTGCTTCCTGAACTAATACCAGGCCTTCATGGCAAATCTTTCAAAATGACAACTAGTATTAGTTACAGGGGTTTACCACATTCCTTGTTGGGCTGCCAGAGTATTTGCACCTTTAAAGCAGCTACATTTCTCAAAGATGACTGGTTAAATCAATTTCTTCTGTCACTGTAGTCAAATATTCTCTTGCCCCCTGAACCAAATGCATTATGCTGGAAACGGATTCAGACTGTTCTTGCTGATGCTAGGCCATTCCTGTGCAATGACTTCAGCATTTTGTCCTTAGGTCTATGGCCACCTTGCTGCCTTGGTTAGACTTGCCTCTTAATAAGAGATTTTTTCAAATTTTAATAGAAATAAAGACTATGATAGTCTTTATTTCTATTAAAATTTGTCAAAGTTTTGGTGCTCTAGGGACCTCTGAACTGGGATTTAGTTGAAGCTGCTGCTGTCCTTGATATCCCAGCATTTTGACACCACCTAGTAAATTCTTTATCAATCCAGAGAAGTATGAGCCAAACTCTTCTAGCATAAAATTTCTTATAGCACAATGGATTTTGGAGATTATTCTAGTGGGCTTTAACACCCTGTAACAAGCAAGTTACATTCACAAATTTACAGAATAAATTTATATTTATGTCTACAGACAAGACAAAACAGTATTTCTGGATGATTTCTGGATTATGCAGGACGCATTTCTCTTTTCAAGTTGAACAACAACAAAAAAGAAGATAAACACTAATCTTTATTCCAATCAAGTAAATAAATGTATAACCCGTAAATGCTGTGATGTCACCTTCCAGTCCTGGGTGTTTATTTTTGCTCTCATGACAACATTTCTTGAGCATTACTGAAAGATATAGCTTTATCCCTAAGAAGACTATAAAACTTCCAGGAAAAAAAAAAATTAAAAGCATTTTTTCTTGTTGTTCATAGACTGACAAAGAAATGAATTTAACTTGTGCAACAGAAAAGCTTTTGAATGAAAGTGAAGGAAGCCCTTATGGGTGCCGTCGCAGTGTCTTAGCCGCATGACAGTGATAAAACTGAATGCTGAAGAGGAAGAAGTTTCTTCCATAAGCAAACAATCCTTCTTCTGTGAATTCAGGCCCTGAAATGACATCCTGTAACTGTTTCTGGGGTTTTTGTTTGTTTTGTTTTGTTGGGGTTTTTTTGTTCGTAAAGGAAAAAAAAAAAAAAAAGCCTGAGCCAAACTAGAAATAATTCAGGAAATGGAAAAAAAAAATAGGGGGATCCTCATGGTGCCATTAAGAAACAAAGTTAATATTTCTCATGTTACTTAAACCACTCTTCACTTTTGTCATTCCTTCCTGACTTATAGATGCCTCCAGAGATTGCAAGAGACTGCTTCAGCTAATGTCCAACAGTTCTTCACAAAGCATCTACCTTTTTCACTCCACTTCAGCAGTAGAGCTGGGAAAATGAACCATGCTTTTTGCTAATATTAGTTTATTTTCTGTTTTTGCTTAAATGTTTACAATCTCTTGGTTTCACCTCAATATTATTAATGGTACAAGGTCTTTATAAGCAAAAGTTTTCATTGATATAAAATGAGGTGAGTAGTGATTAAGGCTAAGTGGATCTGTTAATTCAGCAACACTTTAGAATGACTGAACATGAATAAAAAGGTAAACTGCAATTACATTCCTAAGAGAGTACATATGAAATCTATATTAATACCACATTAGTTCATCATGAGTTCATGAGTAACATTATTACAGCTAATAGTAAATGATAAAATAATGACTACCTACTTATAGAATTACCATTTCTAATCTTCCTCCTAGAATGAATATTATGTTACTCTAGAAAGAATCATAGAATCATAGAATGCAAAGCTTTCCCTTTTTAAGTGATTATTTAGGCACAAAATATGTTTTTTAGCTGACTTAACATGCACAGCCTAGCGTATGACTTTGAGGTAAACACCAGTTAAATGAGCAGGGGAATTACTACTGAAGTTTTGGGGAAATAATTGCGGTTTAGGTTGAATTTAGAAAGAAGTATCCACATTCCATTCTAACATTTAGGAAATAAAACAGAACATGAGCAATGACAACTCCACAGGTACAATTTCTCATTAAAATACTATAGGTTTAGCAGTTTTCATGGTCTTCATTTCTGCCATGTTCAACACTGGTTAGAGCAGTGATGTCCACGCTAATTCAGTGCCTAGGAGTTCTAACTAACCATAAACAAGCAAACTACTTAAGAGTTAAGCCAGCAATTAAGCACATGAACAACAGAGGCTGACAAAACAAATCTGGGGACTCTCGAATTCCACATGAAAAAATTAGGTTTCAAAATTACATCTGCAAATGGATGAAGTAAAAGATGATATTTTTAAAGTTTTTTTTCAGCCCTAAGTCTTAATCACAGAGCTGGCTTTTTACAATGATTACGTGTCTTACACCACAGAATTGAGAGTGTCTGGTGATGAAATGCTTTGGCAATCAGATTTTTGTAGTGATTACCCATGGCCACAATGAAACAATGTGTAAAAGACGAAAGGAAGCATCCATGTGGTGGGATGTTACAGTAAAGCTCTTTAAAGGCCTCAGAGATGGTTTTCATAGAAACACTTGGGAGACGATAATTTTGTGCAATTTCTGAGGGAGTTACTAGAGTGATTAAGAGAGAAAATATGAAAGTAAAAGGTAAATTTAAAACAAGGCACAACTGCTGACTGAGAAAATTGTTAATCTGCAAATTAAAAATGACAACACTGTAATGATCAATCTGTCAGTATGAAAACCAGCAGTTTCAGCTGGCTTAAGTAGAAACGCCTTTAAATTGCTAAAAGGAAATACTATCTGAGCCTTGCACACCAGTTAAAGATCATGATTTGCCATGTCTTTCTATGATATATTTGTTATCGTGACGTATTTGGGTCAGCAACATTGAGGTACACAAGCTGCTCTTCGGTAAACAATTCCAACTAATCCACAGGGCTCACAGTACTTGAAAGAGGAATTAGCAGCACGCTTGACCCATTCTTGAACCCGCTTGCTCTGTCAGCGGTGGGGACTAACAGCTGCCAGCACCCACACAGGTACCGAGGAGCTGCTGCTGCCAGCCTCTCGCTCTCCGCCTGGAGCCGAGGAAGCCTCAAACTCGGGAGGGGAGGGTGGGTTTCTGAAAAGGGCCTTGCATTTAAACAGCAAACCGGTTTGTAGTTAGGAGTCTTAAAAAGCTATGTGCTAAACCTGCTGGGAAGAGCCACACTGTACAAGACCAAAACGTAATTAGCTACGTTTAAATTAACAAAGATTTTATGCATGCATATATATGTCTACATATGCATTTAAAAAATATAATATGGTCATTATCCAAAGCTCGTTCCCACTAAAATAGTATAGGGAATCAAATGAGCGCTAAACCACAGAAACAAGATTCTTGATAAATACTTTTCAAACTATTCTTGCAAAAATTTCAAAACGCTGGAAAAAGGGCTAACAGCAAGAGGATAACTGTATGTTTGCACAGGAGATTCTCTCCAGGCAACATGGCATTTAGGGCTCTTGACAGGTTTTAACTTTTTTAACTTCTGTGAACAGTGGAACTCTCTCAGGTGGAGAAAACAGGAAATTTTTCCTCAGGTTGCCTTGACTCTGCTAGTTTTCCCGAATCACCATCTAGATGAAAGGCTTTAGCAACAGAACAGCTTTTACGGTGAGTAAACAATAACAACTGCTGTCAGAATTTCAGGACATACACTGGGAACTGGAGTTAACCTTCCCACCCACACACCAGTGAGAAAGTCGCATCCACTTGTTAATCAGGAAGGGGCAAAGAGAAAGGCTCTGCTCTTCTGCCCCCAGAGGGGGTAATGTCAGTTCATGAGGAGGGGATTGCCTTTAGAGGGTAACCCACCCCTCAGCCATGCTGCTGGGTCTCTGCTGGGAGTCAAACACACACTCCCTCCGCCCGAGCCTTACTGGCCTTATTCGGTACCCTTCCCTTTGTGCATTCTGATTTTCAGGAGCTGTTGTGTTAATACCACTGGTTTTATCCAGCTAAGACAGTCATATGGCCTTGAAACCTGTTGCTCTCAGATCAATGATATATACTCACACTCTATGTCAGTATTCCCTTCATGGAACTCTGTTACAAAGACGTACCCTCTAATGAATCTACTATATGAACTAATTTCTAAGTATTTTTCTTTTTACATTCTGAAAACTGAAAAAAAAAAAAAAAAAAAAGGACTCCTAGATAATATAATGAAAATGAGTATGGTGCTTTGTTAGCTGAAATGCAGGTACTGAACTGGTTTTAGAAAACAAAAGCACAGACTCCAAAGCTTACACTGAGATTTGTGTTCTTTGTTCCACCCGCTTTCACCACTCATCTCTTGTGGAGAACACAGTAAGAACTATGTACCACAGTGCCATTTTTCTCTGTTTTGTCCCATCTGAAGATTAAGTCCCTGATCCTTCAACCTCCTTTAACCTTTTCTTACCTGCAACTAAGCCACTAGTTTTTACTGATCCTAAGTAGCCTGTTTATTTATTCAACGTAACAGTTACACACTCGACAGTCAGAACTGTTGGCTTTGTACCACAGCCATCTGAGACTTCAGACTGAGGGTCTTACGCTTTTGCTAGGTTGCGCTCAAAGCCTCTGTGCACTCACAGCCTTTGTGAACACTCAGGAGACAGCTGCCACGTAAATTTTGCATATACTTCAACAAAGTATTTTAATTAGTTTTCAATTGGCATGATAGTGAAGGCAGATGCCCACAAGAACTGGAAAAGGATGAAAGAAAATACAAATACACAAAGTTAAAATGGTCAAAACCAAATGTGAATACAGTTTGTACGGTGCAAGGGATACTAATAAGAAAAAAAAACTTTTTTTTTTCAGCAGTTAAAATATTGAAAGATGCAAAGGATCCTGTAATGAAACAATTTAACACTATCAGTGGGAAAACTGTAATTCTATCTTTGTAGGATACTGTGGAATTAGAAGACAGAACGAGCCAGAACTGACGAGATGAGCTCTGATGAAATTACTCATAGACAGTCCATACTGCGCTCTCATCCACAAGAGTGCCCCCATACAGCCTCAGCAAAGATTAGCAAAAATGGTCATAGAAAAAAAAAACTAAAGAGGCTCTCAGACTTTGATTAATTATAATCAAAGTACATTCAGAAAATCTTTTCCACAGAATCAGAGGGCCGTAGAATGACAAACATTAACCAGACTCTAACAGGATGCTTAATAGAAAAGAACAAGCACTAGCTATTGTCAGATCCCACAGACAAGCCAGGTAGCATTATTCATATAATGGATGTTTATAGTGCATTCACAATGGATTACAAAGATATTAAACTACTTTTTTTTTTTTTTGTTTCCTGTGTTCTTTCTTGCATTTATTGATCGGTAGCTAAACAGTTAATCAATTCTGTTTGTTACTAACTGCAAATAGAAGTTAGAAAAAATGGAAATAAAGCAAAAGAAATTAGTATTTCAATTCTGCCCCTAGTAGAAGGGATTCTTCAATCCAAAACATAAATTCTATTAGATGTAGATGCATCTGTAGAAAGATACAGGGAACATAAACCATAACTTAGTTATAAAGGTAAAACCTATATATAGGGTGCAAACTGGTTCCAACCAGTCACAGCTTCTGCCTGCAGACACAAATCTTTCAAGTGTTTGTATTTTTTCTAATTAGCTGAACCAAATTTCTATAAAATGTACTTGCATCATGAACTCTGACTCAAGGTCCTCAAACATACGTGGGTAGGAGTTTGGTGACTAAATACCTTGCAGGTGCAGGTGGGCTCTAAATTGTCTAAATAAAAGTAAAATATGAAAGTTGATTTGTTTTTCACAGATCTGGCATCACTTTACTCCCAAATGACTGCATAATGAAGTACATGAGACTTCGTTACTCAGTACCTTCAAGTTTATTCAAATAGGATGACTAGTGCTCTATGCTGTCAGAAAGTAGTTTTTCTTCCCAGAAGACTGTACAAATTGTATTTAACATCCCTGAGATTAGAAGCATTGAACAAAGGGAAAGCATACTGTATTTTAAATGCCCTACTACTCTTACAAAATCATAAAAATCTACCAGAACTGTAGCTATTATGTTAAGTTGAGCACACCAGCTGGCTGAAAGCAATACTTGCAGAAGAGGTAAGGCCATTTGTGCTGCTGGCAGAGTATAAGATGATCTCTTTAAGTTGAAAAAAATAAGACACCATAATTTAAAGAAAAAAAAAAAAAGATATCAGAAAACCAGTCAAAAGAAACCCAACCAAAAACAGTGGGGAGAGGCAGAAACAAGCTCTCAATACAGATACAGTTCTTGCCATTCTAACGGTTAAGAATGAAACAACAAAGCTTACAGTGTTAATTACCAACTTTTCTTCAGAGTTGGGCACAGTGAACTTTAGATTATAAATGATCTGTGCAATTTGAAGGAGAAGATGAATAAGGGTTTTGCAAAGGAGCTTTTTTTGCTAAAAAGCCCCCAGATGTAGCAGATGCTCTGTTTGATCAAAGTGGGGAGAACACTCACACCAAACCAAACTGTCCGTTTTGTTTATAGTCATTGCCAGTCTCTCACATCATCTGCCTCTCTGAATTAGCAGACTGTCTACATTTTTTATTTACTGTTGAATGATCTGTGAACCAGTGTCCAGTGTATTTTTCTATGACAGGTTTATTTAAATCTATTGAACTCACTAACATTTTGCTTAGAGCCACTACTATAATCTCATTGTGAATGCTGCTTCCTTTACTCACACACAAAAGTGATCAGCAAATAACAAATAACAGAACTCGGAGCTATGAAAAGGATGCAAATTCCGTATCAAACTGGACACAAAACCTCAGTATTATGCTGGGAGTGGAGGCGGGGGAGGGGGTGTGTGTGTTTCTTTCGGGCCAGGAGAAATAACTTTCCCAGCACATAATAAAGCCATTAGCCTTCCTGACCTCATCATTCCCACCTTAAGTTAGATATAGGATCAAAGAGAAGAACATCTGTTTGACAGCCATATTTTCAAATTCAGATTGTTAATAGGCACACTTATTCCACTATTAGTTTGAAATTTATTGCTTGAGCTCCACCTCGTGGAAACTGACATAATTGCAAAGTCTTCTTTAATCCATATGTATACATATGCTCTAAAAATGGCAACCAGGATATGTAAGCAAATAGCCGCTTGATGTGCTAATTTTAAACAACACTGATATAATCCATATGAATACAAATTTTTAGTTACAAACACTACTGCTTCTCTAAATCTGTCTTTTTTTTAAAATATACACGATTTAACATTTTGTCATTCTTTCAGAAGAAATTTTGTGCTCTTAGTGTCCCATTTAAACATTTGAAATAAAAAGAAATTGAAAAATTATAATCTATTCCAAAATTTGGGGAACTTCATTTATTCCTTTTATAAATTGTTTAAAATATCTGTGCCTCAAACTGTCCAGAACTGACTATTGAAATAACTGTGTCACCCATTCATGACACAATAAGCCAATTGCACATCAGAGAGAAAGAAGATTTTAAAGCTCAGGATTAAACAAACTGGAACCAGAAATAATACATTTAAAACAAAAGGGCTATACTGGCAGGGGAGTGTAATTTCTTTCACAGTGTATTTAAAAAAAAATAGAAGTGTTAACAATCTGAATCAATACACATTTTTGACTGAAAGGAAGCCAATCTAAATCAAAGAATTAAGAGCATCCATGCTTTATTTTACTGACTTTGCAATGCAGCAATATGTTTTCTTAAAACTACTACATTCAGTGACTATGCATTTCCCAAGAAACCACAAAACAATTTGGCTTTTAAGACTAAGGACAGCCAATTTATTTAAGTTCAATTTTTTCCAATTTACTTCCAACCACTGTATCTCACTTAAACCTAAAACCTGATTAACTGAGGTTGAGCCTTAGCAGTGTTGCGGTCATTCCTTCCAAAAGGACAATCAACATCTGCATGCGGTGTTCACAGGCTTTAAGGTAGCTTTGGAGAGGTACCTGTACTGAGTTGGGCTGGGCTGGGATAGAGCTAAATTTCTACATAGTAGATTGGATGGGGCTGTTTTGGATTTGTGCTGAAAACTGTGTTGGTAACACAGAGATGTTTTTGTTACTGCTGAGCAGTGCTGACATTGAGCCAAGGTCTTTTCTGCTCCTCACATGCGTGTACCCACCAGCAAGGAGGCCAGGGGTGCACTCATAACTTTTCTTGCACCCTTCTGATTCTCTCCTCAGGGTGTGGAGTGTACGAGGGCAAATCCATGAAACTTCTCAATGCAATTAAGCAATTCCATGCAGACCCCTCAAAGTTATTTTAAAATGGTTATGTTCCATTTTAGAAAAGGAAAGAAGGAAGACAAATGGACCAACTAAATATTCAAGGCAGGTAAAAAAAAAAAAAAGGTACTTTAATTAGTCCAGGTTTTATATCTCCTGCTGCCTTCTGCCCCAGCCTGTTCTAGCTGTCTTTCCTTGAAAGGTTTATCTAGGGAACTAACCACCCTCACTTTCCCAGTCCTTGATTATATATTAATAACCATCCTAGCCCCCTCTGAAATCGACTAAGCACCAAAATAAGGAAAACAAAAAATAATCTAGAGACAATTCCATAAACTTTGGCATCTCAGGTCATGTCATCATAAACAGATACAAATAACTGCTTAATGCTGCTTTCAAGTCATTACTTCTCCATATATAACATTTTCCCCAGCATCATCCAAACACTGAGTATATATAAGTATATAAAGTGTGGTGCAAATATATATATATATACATATATGGACATCTCTAATTCAAAGGACATAAGTTGCAAACAGCACTACTGATGTAAAATCAACATTGCCCCTTATTCATATTTAGGAGCTCTGAGGCCACGAGAAAGTTGCACTCGTCACTGCTTTACTAACAGGTTCTTGTTAAAAACACCTGAAGAGCAGGTTGTTACAATGCACTCCAAAATATCCGTCCTTGCCTAGACATGGGGAGGTGTCTATGTCCAAGGACAGAAAGGCAAAGGCATTAGTGAAGTAATTCAGAAGTGGATTATAAAAGCAGGAATCCATGGGACAGATAAATATAATTTTCCAGGACTGCTGACCAAGCTGTTATGCAAGGAAAAACAACAGCGCTGTTACTGGTTTCCCAGCTATTCCACACACTGATCAAAGTCATATGTTAGACAGGCATCCTAACAGCCGGATCAAAGACATTATTAATAAAGGATTTGGAATAAGGTACTTCTAAGACATCTTCCAACTTCCAGAAAGTGCAGTTATAGGAAATAAACAAAACATAGCCACTGTTAAATTAGTTCAGTAAGCAACAGCTTAAGCACAAAGTCATGAGAATTTTGTGTCTTAGGTTTATGCCACCTAATTTTCCAGGGTTTATTCTCTGTGGATGGATTATATCTTCTGTAAAACATTTCCCTAAGCCATTTAGGCTTTAAAACAAATCAAGTCATAAAACTGCTGGTCAGCAACTTCCTTTAAAGTTAGTTTCAAATGCTTTTAAAACATAAACTGTGTTTGGGGAAAAGAGGAAAAAAGCTGGTTTGCCTGTGTCCACAACTGAAAAGAGCTGTCACGTATTAGAAAACAAATTCCAAGCTTCCAATTCTTGCTTCTTTTGTTTCTCAACCACAGACAAAAACACTGTCTCTCTCCTTAAAGGTAAGGCAGCACCCATTAAAGGGTTCCGAGTGAAGTGCAAAGTGACCTAGAAGCACTGGTGACACTGACCTTCCTTGAACATGAGGCAAACGTGGGTTTTACTCTTCCCCTTTGTTCTGAAAGGGCACACACACACTTCCAGGCACTTTCTGCAGACCTTCAGTTCTTCTGGGTGAGTGGTCAGGTCTTTGATTGCACGCTGGACCTTGTGTGAGCAGATTACCCCCGCATGATAAGAGGTAGGCTCAGAGGCACATCGAGGATGGTGAGATTTAACTTCATAGCTTTTTCCTGAATCTGCACCGACGGTGACTGCCTTTTGATCTGCTGGTAAATGGCCATTTGAGTTGAATATTCAAAGCTGGCTTCATGCGACACCTGTCATAAGCTTTGTTTCATAACGCTGGCTAGGGAAATTGTTTCTGACCAACCTAACTGTTCTGTGACTTTGCAGGTCATATATACTCAAGGTAAGGCTGTACTACTAGAATTTTGTGAACTTTTCAAGGACGGGTGTTACTTCACCTTCTTTAAGCCCACTGACAAAACTTACTGATTGGTATTTCTAGACTGAAAAGGATGCTTTTTGTATCTGGTCACCTTCCACAAGAAATGAATTCCAGCATGCAGGAACACACTGCATGCCTGCAAACTTATTTGCTACTACCTGCACAGACATCACACAACTTTATGGAGAAATGTGTTTTATCCATCAATTGGAAATCAGTACCCAGCAGTGTTGCAATGAGCTTGCTACGCACTGTCTCTTTATCAGAACACACACACTGTTGTAAGTCCTAAATACAGATAAATCGTTTGCCATGAGGTCTAAAGATCTGTCATACTTTGCCACCAGAGAGTAAGGTTTTTTGGATTAGTAGAAATTATTACCTTGCAGTGAAGTACGATCAGCTTCCAGTAATGTAAATCAGGGGCAATACCTTTCTCATTTTCCTTGCTTTACCTCGGATATAGATTTGGGGACACATCCCTAAGCAAGGGACAGTTCTGGCTGTCTACCTAGCCTCAGCGACCTTTAGTTCTGCTTTTGTAGCACGTATTTAAAACAGAATGATGCTTATTGTTATTAAAGACAAAACTTTACACATGAAGTAAGGGCTGGCTGAAGCAGACACAGCACTGGCTCCTGCTGGGATGAACAATCACAAAACATTTTATCATTCATGCTGTTTTGAATTCATCAAGAATAAAGTATGCGGATCCACATCAGTGTGATAGAGATCATTAACAAACCTGCAATTAAGTGCAGCTTCTGCTGGTAACTCCAAGTTACCGGGAGCTAAGAGGCATGTAAATTTTATTAACTAAGAAGGCATTAGGATTGCACAAGAAAGTTATAAAGTCCTAATATTGTGCCATCTACTTGAATTTTAGCTTGTTTTCTAGTTTTACAAGCAATGTAGCAGCTCTGCAGAATAAGATCTTCATACTTTTATGATTTTTAAACCTCAGCTGAGAAAAGGATGTGGTACCAGTGCTAATTTGTTTGTTTTGTTTTTATTTTTCTAAAATCTGAACAGCTCATACTGAAAAGAAGACTTCTAATTCTTCTTTCAATGCCAGATGGATTTAAACAAAAGCAAAACCAAACCCTGGCTGAATTGGAGTTTGAACATGTTATTTTCCAGACTTCAAATTCAAATCGAATAGTTACATTACATGCCTTTACATGCTTATTTTGTTGCAGATATTTTAATAGGCTCACTCACTTTTTTCTTGGTCCAATACAAATTCTCCCAAAGTAACGATTAGATGTATATTTCCCATCATGCTGAAAAACCATTTAGCCCCCAGTGTTAGACATTAAGGAAGCTTTATTGCTGTAATGTCTTCAGGCAGCCCACATCCTTCTGCTCACATCTGAAGGAGCTTGCAAATTTCACCATCTGGGAATGCCACTCCAAATAAACTATACGCTACTTAGACCTCCTCCAGTATTTGATTATCCCTGGGTATTTGAGAAAGAGCCCAGGATTCCCACCTCTGATAAACAGCAGGGGAAAGACTGGCTAGGTGCAGTTGTGGCCACCACCCTAGTTGTGTTGTCACACTTTGTTCAGGACTAAGAGCATTTCCAACCAGTCTTTGCAGGAAAATAGGTTCCTCATCCTACTACTACCAATTTTATGATCAGAAAACATCGCTGTAAATTGTGATGTAAAAGCATACATTATGCCCGATTTTGACAGGGCTAATGAACAGCAAGAGAACAAATGCAGAGGATATCAGCCACTTTCACGGTGACACAGTTCCGTATTTTTTCCTTGGGACCATAACATAGGAACTGCTCTACAATTGGAAAAGGAACAGTGTGTCATACAGGCTCCTTGAAACATCGAGCTTTCCTTAGCAATATGAAGCCTGTTTATGCACAAATACTAACTCAGAAAGCTCAGACTTTCAAAGCACCAGGACAATACTGAGATGGGTAAAAACTGCTTTCCAGTTTAGCTGTAAAGAAATAAAAGAAACTAATGTACAGTGCTAGTACAAACAAAATTCATGTGTTTCAGGGTGTGTGCTGACACACACATAGGGATTTTTTTCCAAAACTGCCACACATTTAAAGAGGAGGTGCTTTTCCCAGGCAGTTACTTGCTAGAATCGTTAGTGTCAAGTGTAGCAATGGGAGCATCAGAATGAAGTCAGTGTACATTCACAATACAGTGCTGGCTGTTACCCAGACAGAATCACACATTTTACAAAATCACGTACCTGAGCTGTGTTTGTAAGCTACATATGTACATCACCAAGCTGTAACATCACAATTATTATTCAGTCCCTCCTATTTAAGGAAAAAAAAACAAAGTATGTTTTTTACGGTGATCCATCCTACTATGAAAAAGAACTGAAACACATTGTTCTTGGCTAGAAGAGTTTTTTGTCCGCAGCAGCCTGACTCTTCTGCTGAAGGAATACATGCTCCATACAATGACAAAACATACAAAATATTTAGACACAATCGGATGACAAAAGCCACAAAACAATTCCTAGAGCATGTTTCAAGAGTGCTCCATCTATGCATAAGAAATTAATTAGCAGCTTACCAGCAAATAGTGCTTATGAGTATGTATATATTCCATATTTATTGTAGTAATATTACTTATCAGCAAGGGAAATTACACAGTGATGAACACCTGTTTTACACAGGGAGCCAGTAAGATCTGATTTTATCTGTCCCGAGTTCCTTTGAGGGGAAAAAACCCACCATTTAAGAGACAATCCCTTAACCCCTTTCAGTAAGCTCCACGTGAAAGAGCTGCTTGAGATGCTTTGAGGTGACACACAGATGTTCTGTGGAAGTGTCAGCCACAGACAGAAGCCAAAGAACCAAACCAGATAACCTGACTGATGCTGGTATTGCATTAAGGAAGGTTTGGGAGCAAACAAACCTGAATTCAAGGGTGTGGGATTTTTTCCTCAACATCCCTTTCCCGCATTGTGCAAAAGCCATCTGAAATTAAGCCTTAATGCTAGCAAAAAAATTAGAAATCTTTATTAAGAAATATTAGGAAAAGATTAGCATATTTTTAGCTTAAAATGGCCATTTTTTTCTTTTTCTCCCCCTCCTGTTTTTTCAAGAAATGTTGGCAGAGATGATTAGAATAATTTTTAATATGATAATTTTTAAAACTAGGTCCACATCGTTGTCACCTCTAGGTTAACAGGGTGGAATATAATAGGAATATCTAAGACCTACGGTAGTAGCAGAAAAATAATAGACAATGACCAATGATCTTTTACTGCAGCAGCTTATTTTTTAATAAAGAGATTTTTTATAAAGAGATGCATTTTTGAGATTTTATATATTTTTAGTATAGCTACAAATGGACTGTAGCTTCGAGAAAAAAAAAGAAATCAGTTGTGAAATAGAAAGATAGTAGGTAGTTTTTACACAAAGAATTCAAAGGCAAGTCATAACAAGCTAAGGCACAACAGGACCCTTTCTTGGTTGTATATATTTTTAGTTACTCGTGAAGTATCCAAAAGTATTCATTTCCCTCGTCTCCCAGTATCTGTTGTTCTAGTGAGACAGCAGGTTTTGTCAAATATTGCTCCATCAAACAATTTAAAAGCAAATGCTGAATTTATGCTCATTAAACAAATAATGAAGAAAATATACTTCTTTATCTGTCCTCTCTGTCAGACTATATTCCTTTGCCAAGCATCAATGCTAGTAATATTAAACATACTTTAGCTGTTTCAAATTATTAGCCAGGATTTTGTTTGTGGAGTGGTTGGTGGGGAAGTGCTCTGTATTTTTATTTTTATTTTTTATTTTCTCTTCCTGCTCTCAGGTTTATAAAATCACAATGAATATATAATATTCAATATAATGTTTTCTTCCAGATGTGGAAAAGAAAGTGTAAAAAAAACCCAAACCAAAATCCCTGTGTCTTGTACTATTACTTTTCTCCTTAAATAAATACTTAGAAATCACCTGCATTTCACACCTTACACACAAGCTGCAGGGCTGCCAGCAGTGTATCAGCTGATAAATCACATATGTGCATACTGCCAGTCGATTTGAGCCGTTAGTCCTTTCACTGACTACATTGCAAGAAGAGGAGGAAACCACTTCCAAAGTGTGGACATTTTCCAGAAGCACAGGTTTAAAACAAAGTCAGGTAAAATCACAGAGTTGGGGTGTTTCAACTAAGTTGAAAGCAGCACCACATCCATCACCTACCCTGTAACTCCTCTCAGGACATGTTCAGGCTGACGGGCATTGCTGATAAAGGCTTGCCCTGAGCTCACATAATCAGGTGCCCGTTTTCATTTATTAAAACTATGATATATTTAGTGTTATTCCTTCAACTTTGTGACTCCCCCAGTCACTGGAATCTATATACAAAGCTCACTAAAAGGAGAGGCACAGTTCAGGAGTGACAAAATACCCATCCCAGAAGGATCAGGAAATGTCCATAGATTAGAATAATTTTGTCTCTAGTAGCCAACCAAATCAAAAGCCAAAAAAAAAACCAACCTGACATTTCATTTTAAAAACTGCAGTAATATTTAAAAAATTATCTAACAGATGTAGGTGTAGGCTTTTTATTTTTAGAATAAGAAAACAGGAATCAGACTACATATTTTTGTACCATTTAAAATAAGTAAATATTCAATAAATCACAACTACTTTTTAGTACTTACAAAATATTCAAGATAACAAGAAGACTATTTTACTGATTTTTTCACCAAAATATGAAGGCAATGAAGACTTAGGGGAAAGATGAGAGGAGGTGATACGGATTGCCTAGCACTATGGAAATTAAAGAAACATATGACAAAGGGGGGCAAAGCAAAACCAAATGAATACTGTATCATGATCTGTGTTTGAAGCAGTCATATATAGAAAGAACAAATACAAATGGACTTGCACTTATTTATAAGAGGGATTAAGGCTTGGAACAGAATCAGTAGCAGGTTACTACAGCAACTAAATGTAAATATTGATTAATGTTTTATTTTTGATGTTTGAACTAAAGCCCTCATGGCATCAATATCAAATTCATAAAACAATTTTGATGATTAAATAATATTTTTGAGATATAGTAAAGAGAATTCAAGTTTTGCAGTTTTCCTGTAAATTTTGATAATATTTGCTGGTGCAGATATTAAAATCCCAGTAGAAAGGGTCTTTCAGAAAAGGAAAATGGGAAGCTACAATAAAACCAGAGAACACTCCTGTGTTCTCCTGCTCTTACTGCATTTATCTTCCTGAAACTGAAATAATCCCATAGTCTATCACAAAACTTCAATCCCATTAATGTCCCCTTACCCAAATACACTGCAGAAGACACAGAACCTCTACTATTAACGTGTTTCAAAAAGACAGGATGAAAATTCAAATGCTGTCTTAATATTTGTTTTCCACTGTAACTATATGCCTGTTTTCTAAGCCCTGAAAAACACCTCTGACTCCTTTCTTGGTAGAAACAGTGCATAACCGCGTCTTTCTAAATGAGAGTGATCTCCGTAGGAACAGCAGCTGGCGTTAAGGCAGCTTTTCAATACTGGTAATGCCTCCTAAATATTGAAACAGTAATACCAAATATTAATCACTGTTAACATATAAGCTAGCAGGCTCATAATTTTCCCAGCAATACCCCATGCTGTTAGCAGGTGCTTCTCCCGCTGAGAAGAGGTTAAGTGGATAGTGCTGCTTCACTGAGGCAGGTGGATTGTTACCTCTGTGACATGAAAGGGAGTAGGAGTGGCTCCCTAGGGAAGGACAGGATTTGAAGATTAGAACAACCATTCCTACCAGAGAAGCACAGGTATAGCCTAGCCCAGGGAAAGTCTTCAGATGCATTTTGTTGATAATCTAATAGCGACTAATCTCTGGAAAGAGAGAGAGTAGTTTTACACTACAAACTTGGCTGCTTCTGCTTTTAAGTCTGCTCACGCAGACTATTAGGCAACAGCCACTGGAAAAATAAGTGCATCTCACTAAAAACAATTACAAAAATACATTTACAGAAGGGAAAATTAACATCTAGACCTTTGGGCTTCACAGTTTAATATATTTTCACCTGTTCTGTATTTGAAAAATAACTAGTCCCATGAATGCAATGACTAATATAATGACTTGGAGTCCCTGAGCACTAACAATGTGTTATGGCAGCACGGAAAACAAAAGATGGACAGGCATGAGCAAAAACAGGAGGAAAGCACTCAAGCTATGTCTGTAATACAGTTACCAGGCATGTCCCCATGCAGGTAGGCATAAAAATCTGGCCTTTTTGTAGTTAGCCTGGTAGCGAAGACGGAGAAAAAGCAGCAGACTGGGATATGTCATGCTGCCCTAGCAAGGACATTGATTTGAAAGACACCCGAAACCCTGTGCTGTAGCCTACATGGCACGAATTAACTAGCACAAGGTTAGCTTGATGATGCCTACTCAGGCTATAATAGCATACTAACTGTACAGAGATATATCTTTTGGTGCAAACCTATCAGGAAACGTTTGAGATAACAGGAAAGCAGCAAGTCTCATGACACCCACTAAACCCCTGATGAGACAAATGCTATATATGCACCATATGTTATCAACTATTGCAAACCTATCTCTGACACCCATAATAATAAATACCATATGAAGTATGCAAAAACCAAGCATAACCTTCTTAAAATGGAGCTTAGTTTCAGATAGCAATGCTCTCAATAAAAGCGTTTAACCGTTACATTTGTACTGTGTTAATTCAGGAAGACCAGTAGGCATGTGTAGGAAAAGGCAGCCAGATTACGTATGGACTCACTCAGAAGGCCAATAAACACTATGCCTTATAAAACATGCATACATCGACAGTATAAATAATAGTACATCAATAGCATAAATGCATAAACAATTCAGTGGTACAGCACTGACTAGAGAGCTAGTGATGAGGGAAGTGTTTTATTTATTTATAACTCAAGCCCTCACCTCTGTGCAGTGTCTCTTAAACTTGGCACAGTGTTACTTTTTTGCTATTCACTTGTTTTGCGTAAACAAGAAAGCACTGTACAATAAATGCTCAGTAGCTTCTGGCCTCGAACAGCTTATTCGCCTAATTGCGCATCCCTTGTGGATTTTTCATAATACTTTACAGATCTAATTTAAATACTGTTACAGATTCATCAAATACATTCTCTGAGGCACATTTATTCAGCTTACTTTAAAAACTTCTAATGAATTCTCTCAATATGTAATTCTATATTCAGCATCATGATTTGAATTAAGTATTATTGAACAAGGTGTTCGTTATTGGATATGAATTACAATTAGAGCAATAGTAACCTTTACTATGATAACAGTTTTATCACCATTGCTTGGAACTTCTATTTCCTATCTTTGTAAAGACCTTCATCTGAAAATCTTCCTTAAATGGGAGGGAGAAATTAAGCTTTATCAGTCCCAAATGTACAGAGGCTGGAACTAAACTATTACATCTTTCCTTGAAAAGCTAAACATATCCTCCCATTATTATGCCACCAATCAGTTGCACAAAGGTGGCTAACTTACTACAAGCAGTATAATATATGCTAATAGTATTATGGTACCTAGATTTCCAGGTACCACATATTAATTTTGAGAACGATAGCTCAGCCAGGTCAACCTGTTTCCTACAGGCACTTGAAGCATGTGTACAAAGACAATGAACCACACAATGACAGAATTGTAGGGGTTGAAAAGGACCTTGAGAGATCGAGTCCAAGCCCCCTGCCAAAGCAGGTTCCCTAGAGCAGGTCGCACAGGTTGGCATCCAGACGGGTCTTGAATATCTCCCTTTGTCTCCCACACTTAAAATATTTATAAACATTGATGAGATCCCCTCTCAGTCTTGTTTTCTCCAGGCTGAACAGCCCCAGCTCATTCAGCCTTTCCTCACAGGGGAGATGCTCCAGGCCCTTAATCATCTTCCTGTCTTCCCCTGGACTATGTCCAGGAGATCTCTGTCTTTTTTTGTACCGGGGAGCCCAGAACTGGACACAGGACTCCAGGTGAGGCCTGACCAGGGCAGAGTAGAGGAGGAGGATCACCTCCTTCAACCTGCTGGTTACGCTCCTTTTAATGTGCCCCAGGATTCCATTGGCCTTTTTGGCCACCAGGGCACACTGCTGGCTCATGGCTGACCCATCATCCACCAGGATCCCCAGGTCCTTCTCCACAGAGCTCCTCTCCAGCAGGTCATCCCCCAGCCTGTACTGATATCTGTGGTTGTTCCTTCCCAGGTGCCAGACCCTACACTTGCTTTTATTTAACCTCATGTGGTTCCTCACTGCCCAGCTCTTCAGCCTGTCCAGGTCTCACTGAATGCCAGCGCAGCATTCCTGTAATGAAGCTAAACTCTTCATAGTAGCAATAGGAAAAAAAAAAAAAAAAAAAGGAGGACAACAGAAAATTAGGAAGGCTTTCTTCTACGACATGATGACTCCTCAGAGGGTGTTAGAAGAGGTGGAGGTTGTGGAATATCCACCCTTAAAAGTTTTTTTAGACGGGATTAGACTAAACCATAGCCCAACTGGTCAAGTGTTGGCCATAGTTCTACTCCTACTATGAGGCTGGACAGAATGACCACTGTTCTGAGATGCCATACAATCAGTGTTTCTAAAATGCTTTGAAATAAGAAGACAAACTAAACCAAACTAACCCAAAAAAAAAACCCAAAACACCAAACCAAAAACAAAACACTCGCGCCCACAAAAAACTCAAATTGACAATCTCTCCCTCCAAAGAGTAGAATTCCAGAAATATGTTGTGTAACAATACAATAGCGATGTTTACTAATGCATGGGGCTTTCAGGCTTTTTCACCATTCGCATAGCTTGATAACTTAAATACCACCAAAAGTATGTCACAGATCAGAACCAGCCTCGCACTTCAGACATATTCACGTGCTTTCGTCTTCTAATGCTACACCAATACAAACAGTTGTACACGACGCACACAGCAGATTCCTTGTTTGTACTCCAGCACAGACAAGAGGTGTAACTTACAAATAATGCAGCTAAGACACAAAAAACCTCACAGTGAAGTAGTTTAAACTGCACACAACCTCATGCGTGCTGACATCTAGCATCTAGATTATGGTGCATCTGCTATTTCTTTCGGGCAATAAAAGAGACTGTATGCCCAACCCACAACAATCTACAATTTCTCTCTCCCTGCCCCTTGTAGAATTACTGTACGGACAGTTGTTTGATTTCTGTTGTTACTCAAAGAAGGTTAATGGCCCTGAAGACATTTAGGTCATATATTAGTGTGAACCTTAACTGACAAGCCATAAACAGTTGGCAGCAAAACTTAGAAACTAATATACTAGAAAACCTTGATCCGTGAAGTTACCCACCTGCAATACTCTCCATGTGCTGCTCTGCCAGGTGCTGCATCACTACACAGAAAGTAACCTCTGGATGTAGAAATGACAATTGCATTTCAGATAATTAAAAACATAATAATTTTTGGCCTAATTTGAGCTTTATAAGGCTGACACCACCCTCTCAATGCCCAAAACTACCCAGAATACCTCCCTGCCATCCTAGAAGGAAGCATTGAAAACACCAAAAACATCAACTTAAAAAGGAGAAGTAACTGCACTATAGTTCCAAGAATAATTTAAATTACATATCAAAATTTGATTTTTAAAAACATTTTATCGTTAGCAAAGAACCTAGAGGTCAAAAAGCAACAGACTGGGAGCTATGAAGAGAAATATCCTATTTATCCTCCAAATGAGAATAGCACAGACAATGCTAACATTTATTACACTGATGAGAGGCACAAACAGCTACTTGCAAAACCAAACCTTATTCATATTACAAAGGCTGAACTTCCAAATGATATGTAACCAACCTGTACCACTTCTATTTAGATTGGGTGGTCTAAAAAAGTCTAGCAACGAGCTAGATTTTAAAAGGGCTCACTTTTAATTACTTAAAATTGAAAGTATTTTTAGTTCTTTATCTATCTGAAGACATTACCTGAAACTGCCCAGAAAACACTTTTTTTTAATTTTTTTTAATTTAAAGTTAAGAAAAATGACTTTGGGAAGACACACCGGGTTTTCTCTTGGAAAATACAGACTGAAAAACCCATGCAGAAAGGCTTTGCAAGCCAGGGTCTGAGGTAAAAGGTCCCTGGTATTGCCTGCACATGTGTATAGCCCACATAACTTTCAAATTCAATTTTATTTTACATTTGACAAGTTTGGTTTTAGACACCAGATTCCAGACCTTGCTCAGTATATTCACTAAAACTTATAACCATATAAGTTCAGAAACTGCCACATAGATATCTGGCTTCAAAATCTTCAAACCTTCTTTTTGACATATATGAAGAGGAAAGAATATTTTTTGTTCCAGTTTTGAGTTTTGTATGGTTTTACACAGCAAGTCAACTCCAAAATCTTGCCTCAATTTCAAACAATTGCTCCTTTTCTAAGATATTTTGGTACAAGTTTGAAACAATGTTTTTAAGATGCAACAGATTCATGGGGAAGGAGGAGGTGAACAGTCAAGAACAGAACAAGACAGCCATTTTTCAGTTTCTACACCACAAAACTAGTCAGAGCTAGCAAGCCTCTGAAGCTAAAAACTGCATGCCTTGTGTGTCATACTGCTAAAAAAGCTTATCTCACCTAAAAACAGATCCTGTGCTCAAAGAAACTTGATGGAAATCACAGAATGATAGGAGTTGGAATGTACCTCTGGAGATCATCTAGTCCAAATCCCCTGCCAGAACCAAATACAGAATAAGAATGTGGAATCTATGGTATTTGGGGTGTTAGGGGGTAGTTCCCTTGGTTTTTAAATAGTTTAACCACAAAACCAAACACTAAAATGACCTCACTACCAGTCTAGATCCCATCCCAAGTGAGATCCTACCACTAGATTATTCAGAAGGAACTGAGTTTGCATGCTTAGCACCATTTCTTTAATGTATTTAAATGAACTTAGCTTGTCCCAAAGCACAACATTTCCGTTCCTTCCTTCTTTAGTGGGAATGGAAGCAGAGAATCAGCTTTCAAACCACGGAAAGGATTCTTGGTACAATTCTTGGTACAAAAGCCGGTAAGCTTAGCTGGAAGTGTGCAGTTCTGAGTTGTCACATCAGGAAAGAAGAATGAAGTAAAAGGCCATTTAGTAGTGATTGTTATTGTAAACTCTGTTATAAAAGTATTTGGTAAATCCTCTAAGTTTTCACATTTGGAATAAACTTCTGTCTATAATTTTTGTTATGGCAAACCAAGCATCATTAGGAAAAATAATCCTTCAGAAGAGGGGTGGCCAACAGGGACAGGGAGGTGATTGTCCCTCTCTCCTCGTGAGGCCCCATTTGGAATACTGCATCCAGATCTGGGGCCCACAATTCAAGAAAGATATGGAGCTGTTGCAGAGGATTCAGAAGAGGCCACAAAGTTGATCAGGGGGCGGGAGCACCTCCCCTGTGAGGACAGGCTGAGGGTCTGGGCTTGTTCAGCCTGGAGAAGAGGAGGCTACAGGGGGATCTCAATATGATTGTAAATTAACATACTTTGCTCTTAGGTACAAAAGAATTAAACTTTAAATTGGGACTGTGCAACATTAGGCACAGCAAAGTCCTAAAAAGGAGCTCCATGGAGGACACTACCTTGATAGAAATGAAACTGTGTTCTTAAACACCTACTAACATTCTAACAAGCCCAAGCAAATGCTTAGAAACAGGCACTATAGTTCACAAATGCTCATTTACTCCTGCTATTTCCTACTAATAACTAAGTTTGAAAATGAGTCAAACAGAAATGGAAAGCTGAACAATTCTCCCCATAAGCCCATCTCTATCATTTTATTAAAGGCAACTGGGAAAACCCATACTGAATAACTAATTCAAAATTATATTTGTAGAAAACAAATTAATGTAATAATTTTCTTTCCGAAATTAATTTAAATCTCTGTGGATGCTCCAGCAAATTTACTCTTTACTGTGCATACAAAAAGTTATGAAAAGCCTTACTACACTACTTTAGGCACAGATTCATCGCTTCATTGTTGACTGTAATGGCTATTCCCATCCAGCAGACTTGCTTTAAAGCAAATACATATCTGTTTGTACATTTATACCGGATATTCTTAATATCGCTCTGCTGTCTTGCTAGCCTATAAAATGAGATAATTTCTAAGCCTAATTAATGAGCATGAGTAAATCATTTATGAAGTTCCGGTTTTGTGTCTTTTACAATCTTCTCTGATCAAATGGCTGGCCCCTTACCTTTTCTACTTTATCCTATGTTTTTCAGGACTAATTTTTTCCAACCACTTCTCAGATGTAAAATAGGATTATTTAGTTTCAGCAATAAACAATCCAAGCTTAGAAAGACATCATCCAAGACAGAACTATTATATATANTTCAGTTTGTTTCTGTATCTACTTCTGTCTTACCTGAAGGCACTGTCAGGATGCTGTTTTCTGCTCATGCACATTTCTTAACTACCAATGGATTTTTTGGGTGTCCTTTTAATAGTAATGCTCTGCTTTAACGTATGTTAACACAAGAATTAATGTTCTATATACTTCTAGACATAAAGTTATTTCTTATTTCTGTTTTTACAAAATTTATTACTGGAAAGTCTCTGCATTGCTATATAAATTCATTGAAAAGGCTTAAATCCTTTTCTATTATCAAAAGATATTAACTAAGACTTTTGTAGATAAGGGAATGCACTTACTTTATGAAATTCTATCTCTGAAACAAAATATTAACTTAAAACGCATTTTTTTACCATGCCTAAGCAAGAAAAGGAAGTACACTTTTTTTCTTCAGTTAGTATTCTGATTTCTGCATGACTGACTAATAACAAAACCTGAGAGTACTCAGGGCTTTAGAGCGAGCATTATTCCATAACCATTACTCTGTATGTAACCATGTATCAGTATTACATATTCAAATTATTTAAGGTAACACTGACAGCAGTTTAACTTCTACCCTGATATTATTTAAAACATCTGTAACCTAGTATGCCTTGCACATCTTGAACATAGCCCTCCAGATCCTTCCAAAAAGCCTTCTAAGCAGTAAGTCACAAAACTCCCTCTCCTCCACCTAGTGCGTGCTGTGCTATGTGCTACCAAGGCCAACAGCTACATGTCAAGGGGAGTAAGCTACTGAAACCAACTTTTCTATGGGCAGAAAAAGGTGCAGATGATGCAAAACCGAGAAACATGCAATGCTGCAAAAGAAACAGAACTTCACTTGGGACACCAAAATTATGAAAAAAATATAGATTCATTATCTGCCAATACTAAAATTTACATTATCAAAGACAATTTAATAGTGTAAACACAAGTATTTATCAACTCTTCTTGAATTATGAACTAATGTACTATAACCATCTGAACAGAAACAGGCATCTGATCTTGAGCAGTTGAAGAACTTTCCAAATTGTTAACATATTTAAATTAATACTATGTAATTATGTATTAATCTGATATAAAACAGCTAACATGGATGACAGGTACTGGTTATCTATCATTAAACAATCTTCTAAACACATCGGACTTTTAAAATGGATGTAAATATAAACTAGTGTCTAAAATTATAGGCTCCATTTGAACAGTCAAATGCAGTATGGAAAGAAATCGGTGATTATATGATTAATCTGCATACTAATAATTCTGCTAGCATTTCAGTTACACAAAGGTTTTTTTTTCAGGTTAGCTTAAAGGTGGTAAATTCAGATTCCTTTGTTAATATTAACAGTTGCTGTTTTTTAAATGTTTCAAAGCAAGCCTACATGCTGATCTTCATTCAGATGGAGGACTGATAAAATAAAAATAGAAGGCTCAAATATGAAATAATCACCCTTTGAAGGTGGAGAGCTGTCTCTTTGAGGTGTGTGAGGCTTACTTCAGCTTGTAAGCATTAGGATGTTGATAAAGGTGGAAAACTAAAATGAGACCCAAACTGTCCCCTCTGAGATACTTCTACTCATTAGACTCCTGTGGGTATCTAAGAAGAAGTAATATTTCTGATAGCAATCATTTTTAAGTTACTGCTAAACACAAAACAGACCAGTTTGCAATTACTCTTAGCTATTAGGTGCTTATTAACATTGGATTAAAAATAAAAAGTATGAATAAAGAAGCAGAAGACTTTACAAACTTGCAGATGCAGCCAAACTGAAACCTATTTTTATTCCAGTCACTATCCATTTGTCTATAAGTCTTTTTGTATGTGGGGCTTTTCTGATCCTTGCCCAACAGAACATATTAAGCTTACCTCATGAATCAAAAGTAACCGTATTACTTTCTACGGCCATTAGACTGATTACGTTATGCCACTTTACTAGGCAATAATTCAGAAAACTATTTTATCTCTTCCTCCTCCCCTTCATTCTTAGAATTCAAAGAATGGAGTAATTTTGACTAAAATATCTTGAGTGTTCTTGGACAGGCACCCATTATTACAATTGTCCAGACTGATCTGTGCAGAAACTAAAAAGCTAAAGAAATCAGAGGACCACAAAGGCGATCTGAGGGCTGGAGCACCTCTCCTCTGAAGGCCTTATAGCATCCTTCTAGTACCAGAAGGGACCTGCAGAAAAGCTGGAGAGGGACTGGTTACAAGGGCATGAAGTGATAGGACAAGGGACAGATGTTTTGACCTGAAGTAGGGTAGATTTAGATTAGATATATGGAATAAATTCTTTACTCCGAGGGTGGTGATGCCCTGGCACAGGCTGCCCAGAGCTGTGGCTGCCCCTGGATCCCTGGCAGTGTCCAAGGCCATGTTGGATGGGACTTTGGGCAACCTGGGCTAGGAAGACATCCCTGCCTAC
>VXBZ01007859.1:320519-331050 GCA_013399135.1 Heliornis fulica | reverse complement strand
GCAGTGATGTCTTCCTAGCCCAGGTTGCCCAAAATATTTACTGGTGCTGTTTTTCACTCTGAATTGATTTAGGGTTAGGAAGACTGAAGAGCGTAGAGTGTCCTCTGGAGGGCCTGATTACTGGGAGGCAGGTAGAGCACCCTAAAGGCAGTGGTGACCCCAAAGGAAGCCCACTCTGAAGCAGAAGCTGTGTACTCACAGAGAGAGGAGCCCAGACTGGAGCTAGTTTTCTGGCAAGGCTTGGGACCCAAGGGAGGGAGGTTATGCTGGACTATCCTGAAGATCTGTAGCCCATGGAAGGGACCCACACAGAGGGAGCTGGGCAACTGCAGCCCATGGGAAAGACTTATGTTGGAGAAGTTGGTGGAAGACTGTCTGCCGTGGGAGGGACACCACACTGCAGCAGAGCAAGAGTGTGAGGAGTCTCCTCCTCAGGAGGGAGGAGCAGCAGAGGTAGTACTCACTACTCAACTCTGCTTGGTTGGTAAGAAATTTAGTTTAATTTTCCTCAAGTCAAGCCTGTTTTACCTGTGGTAATAATTTGTGCATGATCTTTCCCTGCCCTTCTCTTGACCTGTGAGCCTTTCATTGTATTTTCCCTCCCGTGTCTTGTTGAGGAGGGGGAATGACAGAAAAAATTTAGTGGGCATTCATCCAGGGTGACCCTGCCACAGCTGCACTGTATGTTCCCCTTCTTTCCATGTATGTCAAACACTACAAATGACATGACAAATGGGTAACAAAAAAACATTTTAAGCAAAACAGTTTGTTTTACTCATGGTTAACTTCAGAATGGAATTTAAAGAATCCTTTAAAATCTGAAGTATGAAAAAATGGACTAATTCTGTACATAAAGAATAAGAATTTGACAAAGTTAAAACAGATGTAGCCAATTTGTATGAGATTTTCCTGAGATAATCATATTTCACACTCATTCAAATTTCAGAGATTTTCTAGAAAATGGATTCAGGCATTCAACAGGTGCTTTTATCTGCCCCAGTGCACAACAGTAAATGGTTCTTCTTAAGTTAATCTACACACAGATTCCCTATTTTTCTGCTTTCTACTGGGAATAGCCTCCGGTTTTCTGCTTCCCTTCTGTTACTTCCAGCAGAGAGCCACCAAGATGATTAGGTGGCTGGAGCACAACATACAAGGAGAGGTTGAGAGAACTGCATTTGTTTAGCCTTAGGGAAAGAAAGCTAAGCAGGAATCTCATTCAGTCCTGAACTACACAACAGGATAGTATAAAAAAAAATAAAAAATCGCACAGTGAAGTGTGCTGTGAAAGGGCATATAGCCCTCAAGTATAGAATCTATATTTTTTTCCCCAGGGTAGTATGCACTGTGATCAGGGTTTGTGTTTGTAAGGGTACACTTCTTATTCCTTTGACCAGTT
Organism: Heliornis fulica; assembly: GCA_013399135.1. NCBI lineage: Eukaryota > Metazoa > Chordata > Aves > Gruiformes > Heliornithidae > Heliornis > Heliornis fulica. The sequence goes on along the minus strand of VXBZ01007859.1, from coordinate 329,651 downwards.
AATAGCTCTTTTGCTATTAATGTTCTCTATTAACTGGTCAAAGGGAGAACAACAGAGAATTTTATTTCTTTTCTACCTTTATGTCAAGTAATGGTAAATAAAAAATAATATGCATTAAGTTTTTAACCAGAAGAGGAGCTACCCTGCACTCCTATTATCTCAGCTGCTATAGCAAGGCTTTTCTTCGTTATATCCTTCCAGGTATTTCTACATACTTCCTCAAACACTGGATTTATATAGTGTTGGCACACACAGACTTCAGTATATGAAATAAATTCCATAAGCAGTAGCAGAACAATAAAGATTTTGGTTCAGAGGCTTTAAAGCCTAAACAGAGAAGAGCAAAGAAAATTGCCTTTGCTTTTCTATCACTAATCTCATTTATTCTGTGAACAAAATCCAGTGCACTGTAAGGTTAACCCCTAAGCAGACAACTCTGGTTGGTATAGACAGAGAAAAAAACCCACCTTATTTACCTCTTTTCTGAACACACCGGGAAAGGAGAGAGCTTGATGCCCTGCCCCAGAAACCAATGGCTTCGATATGGCTCTCAATGCATAAGCTTGATATTATGAAGTTGTCTGTATGAGCTTAATTTTAGCACATGGCAATCCACACTAAGGTCAAAAGAACTTCTCTAAATGGCACATCGAAGCTCTGCCTGCACAGCTAGCTATCACATCCTCCTCCTTCCTTTTTTTATCCACCAGCTCCAAGACCCATTAAACTCAAATTTCTTGAAAATGCCACCGCAGAAAGTGAAAGCAGGTATGACACATTAAAAAAAAATTATTCTTTATAACCATATTGCCTTGTGAAATTAGCCCCAGTAAGATCAGGTTCACTCAACATCCAGATTTCCTCTTACCTTTCAAAACTTCAGTGTTCATTAGGGAAACAAGTGATTAATTAGGTTTCAGAGGTTTAATGCTACAGGAACTACCAGCAAACCAAACCTTTGCTATTTAGCCATAACAACAAAATTAGCAGACATTAGAAATTGTTAGAAATGAAAGCAAATTTATTATGTTGAAAAAATCTTTTAGTAAGAATGCCATGTTCATGTTAGACATGGAAGTATATATATTCATTTTTGTAAAACATTTTTCACTCATAGTTTTCATAACAGCAGAACAGACTTAATTATTTAACTGAAATGCATCAATGCATTTGGAAAGTAGTCAGAATATTTTAACAGAGGAAAGATTATACTTGTTTCAATATTATTTTATGCATGGCATTCTTCTGGGTTGGAGCTCTGTATTAAACAGAGCTGTCCTTATGTGTTATGTACAAACCGAGTAAGAAAATAATTTTTTAGACTTTGAGGATTAGATGCTCGAAAAAATATTCTGTTGCCTCACAGGAAAAAGAGACAGCCAGTTAACCTGTCAGAATTTGTGATTCAGCAGAACACAGATTCAGTTCACTTGAAATCTCATTTTCCATTTTCACACAAGAGTTTTACAACAGGTTCCCACATCCTGGATCGACGCCTGAAGCCGCGTTTCTGCAACCAGCAAACTCCATTACAAAAAGGTGAACAGATTAACCCATTTGAATACATGCTTCATATTGTTTATTAGACTCATGAACCGCGAGCTCCCTCATCTCACACAAACACCCCTGTACACCTATTACTGACAGCATAAATAGCTCACAAAGGCTTTGTAAATTTTTAATTAAGGTAAACGAACAGAATTACAATAACAGTTCATTGTAGCACGTTGGAATTCTGCACTTAAGCGGTTTGACTCGTACAATTCACACGTTTAGCCCAGCCTACAAAACAGTCTTAGTATCTACTTGGTGGACACACTACTGGAAGGTGAAAACCTTGCTGCACAAAAGTGGTGACCAGAAAATTAAAATACCACTCAAAGTACAAAGTTCGAAAGATCTTAAAATACAGGACACTATGATTACCATATACTAAAGCATCAACAGAACCTGCTAACGAGAATTAAACTCCATATGCAACCAGAACGGGTTTCCTGCTCAGAAAGATGTGAGGTTGTTTCTTGATTCCTGACCCCTGCACAGATTGCACGTACAACTTCATGGACCCCTCCCCTACGAAAGGAACCAGCACTAAGCTTTAGGAACACTAATAAAGCACATTATACTTATGAGATGTATGAATGGCATTGGTTAAGAGTATCAACCTATGAGATAAGGTCCTACCTAATGATTTTGATAGATTACGCAGACTTCAGGACACATTTTTTGCTCTGAGATTCAGTTAGCACTAGGAAGTATTATTTCCTTCAAGGAATAAAAGCAGCAATAACAGAAAAATAACAAAACAGTACATATAAACCTGGGTTGATTATGCATATTTATTTTAAAATGATAAAATATGGATTTTTGAGGCGTTCAAACTTTAACTGCCACCAGAACAGTTTCATAAGGCCAAGGGACATTAAAGAGTCTCTGATATTTTGCTCACATATTTAGTCATGGCCTTTTAGTCTATAGAGGCCATGCTCAAAAATCTTCATAAATTGTTGTTAACTAATTTTAGACAACAGAAGGTTTTCAGGATTAAGACTAATTTTTTATTTAGTGTTGAAAAATAGTAGCAGTCATTAAAAAAATGAAAAAAAAATAATTAAGAGTTAAGTCATTAGTGTACTTTGAAAACTTCAGAAAGCCACATTTAAGATGCATCCTAGATTTTTTTATTCCAAGTGAGAATTAGAAAACTGGTTTCAGGATCTCAATTTCTGGAACAGAAAATAATAACTTTAAAAAATGTTCAACTCTTTTTAGAGAAATTTGAACCAATTAAAAAGGCTGTAAGAATTCTTTGTACCTAACTTTGGAACCTAAGACACGAACCTTAAGAAACTGTTAAGGAAAGCAGTGACTACTATGGATAAAAGTCTACAGGTTATGTGGTAGTGGCCCAAGATGAAATCTAAATGAAATCCTTAAGTACTTTCTCCTTTTAGAAATGCTTGCATACCACTGGTTTTGAAGTCCAAAGCACAAATCATCCAACAATTGATACTGGTAAGTAGCAAGCGATATTCAACTCTAACTGAACAAATTAATTTGCAACAAAACAAATCTGGGAAACAATCCCCCGTCTGGTGCTAGCTCTATTACAATCCTGAAAATAAACTCCAAGCATAGGGAAAAGTGCATTGCAGCCACAAGGGAGAGTTTGAGCACCTTTCGAGGGAGGCAGGTTCAGCGGGGTCACTAAATGGAATCCTGGGCCGCTGGTGCTCGGAACAAGACAATCAAAAATCTAATATTCCCTTCCTACTCCTGGCAGCTGAACCTCTTTGTGAGGAAATCTGAAACTTAGCATGGGGAAAATTAAACACCGATGCTCATCTAGATTTCTTTTTAATGTTTTCCAGACAAGAGAGGAGAGAGAGGCAGGAGCCAAAAGGTGTGACACACTAGCCATGACATTATGCAGGTTTGAGAGCGAGTAATTGCTTTTCCAGCACCCTTTTTTTTATTTTTAATATATCTCCAGTTTACTGTTCTAGTCACTTATCAGGATTACTATCTCTAAGGCAATTGATATAGCAGGTAAGCAATTCAGTATTTGTAGGATGTCCTCCATTAAACAGTAAAATATTTAGAAAAGTTATAAAGAAGGTGACAAAATTATTAAAAGCAAGTACTGAATAACGAAAGAGAAATTAGTTTTGTTCTCGATTAAAAATCAATACTGGGTGAAGCATGCTTTTCTTTTCCCTATTCTAATATAAACAAATACACTAATTCCATTCTTAAGATTAACATGATTTGTGACTTTCCATTAGATTTGGGTGGGTCTTATTACAGACTAACAAATGAAAGATCAAAATAACGCATAGAAGAAAAGAAAAATTGCTTTCTACAATACCAAAATACACTGCATTTGGGAATGCACACACATAGAAACAATATTAATTATAGAATACTAAATGGAAATGGAGGAATAAAGAGAATATTAAATGCCATAGCTAAATGCCATACAACTTCCACAGTGCCAGACGTGTCTGGAGGCTGAAGTTGTCAGTTAAGCAAACTCGATAGACTTTATCAAAAAACATTGAGTGTATCAAGAGATGAGGGGAAAAAAACACACTAAGTTTAAAATTATTTAAATAATATTTACGTAAGAAACTACGCATAAAGACTTAAGATAGACTACCAAGTTCATCTATTGCATTTTCTATTGAAATATACTTAGCACCTCTGAAACAGAAAAGCAGTAATATTTTGCTGGCTTTTTTCACACCCCTGAAATTAGTGAGTTTATCTTTCTACAGCATTATCCTCACAGAGAAAAACCAAAAACTGCAGTAACAAACAGTGAACTTAATTACAGTACAGGTGGAAGATGAAAGGAGGTTACAACTTGATCAACTATGGTTAGATTTATCCTTACAACTAGAAAAAAAATTAACTTTCCATTTTCTTGAGCTACCAGAGGACACTGGGATACCTTCCACCACTGAAATATGTCTTTACAGATTTGGAGCTTTGTTTGTTTGATTTTGGTTTTATTGGGTTTGGGGGTTTGGTTCGTTTTTCATTTTTGTTTTTGTTTTGTTTTTTTTTTTTTTAATTAAAAATGTCATCATCAAATGACAGGAGTATACTCAAACAGAAAATTGGACCAGAAAGGATTATAAGAAGTCCATCTAGTAACCTGCGTCCCTTCTAAAGGCAGACAATATCTAACTAGAAGGCAGGTACTATCTAACCTTTCTGAAAACACCTTGTTTCCCAAACAGTTTTGCAGCTACCTTACCGTGGCTTTATCTAAACTACCATCACCTACCTTGCTTATAGGAATCTCATCTGAGACAGTATCAACATCTTCAATAAATTTAAAATATGTGACATCCACCACTGCACTTCAGTCCACAAAGCCCATTATTTTGTTACAAATTCCCCATCCATTGGTTTAGTCTGATTTATTCTTGATAAAGCTATTCTGACTGTTATTTGTGTGTCTGTTGTGTAACAACGTATGATAGCTGAGGGTTTTTCCCCCAATTATTTATTTCATTAAAACTGGCTGTTCCGCAATTGCATTTTTCTCACTTTTAAAACCTTCCATTCTGTTGCTTTCAGAAACACCATCCATCTTCTCTAAATTATAGACAACTAACACTTCTCTCACATATATTACTTTTTAAATTAAAGAGGCTTCTTTTCACACAAGACCTTTTTTTGACTTATTTATTCATTGTGAATTTTGAAAGAAAAAAATTGGGCTCAGTAAGAATAAATCATTTGAGGGTTTTGGGGGCCTTTTACATTATTTGGGACCTGAACCAAAAATCCATTAGTTGCACAGCTTGAGTCACACATCTTTGTATATATTTTTATATGTTTGTGTATTCAAAATGCAGCAAATAAAAATTAATATCACTGTGACTTTCATTACAGACTGAGAAAGAATTATAATTGGTGGCATTTTTCTCAGAAAAGTGTTTGAATTTGTAATTTCCTTTTAGACAGTCTCTCTCAAAGGGTTTTTAAAATAATATCAGCGGTACAGAGGGATGCAGCTATTACAGACCTGATTTCCAGAGTGCTAAACATGCACAGCTCCAGTAAAAGTCCATAGGAGCTTTAGATGATAAACAGTTCCAAAAAAAATCATGGCACTATTTTTTGTAATATTATTGAACACAAAAGCTTTGACTAGTAAAAATTAAATTTATTTTGGAAAAGAGCTATGATTAAGAAAATGAGATGAGAATAAAGTGTATTTCCTTCTAGGATATTTGAAATGTGCAATTTATTCTCCTCCATTTCCTTCATTTAAAAATGCAAAAAAAGAATTCATGCCCCTTAGCCACAATTTTCCATAGATTAGCTTTTAATTTACAGATGGTAAGATTGCCTACCCCACACCTTAATGCTGGAAGTAAACTGTGATTCTGATTAAATACTATGGCTGTATTTCATAGTGAGATCTCCTCAGCAGTTGTTTTTACATCCTTTCTGTTTGCTCTGGCTTAGCAGGGAATCCAGTATTAGCATCATACATGAGATCATTTATAAGATTTCTTGTACTCTGAAGAAATCTTTTGCTGTGATATCAAACAGCACTCAAGGTTACTATTTGTGCTATACAACCCCATGCACCATTTACTTGGAATGAAACAAAATCCTTTGCCTGCAGACTTTGTAATTGGCAGGAAAAAACTCAGCTTCTTTCTGGGCATATCACTGTTGCGGTGCTTAGTGATAAGGGCAAAACAGATTTCCTTTTTCAGGGCAGCAGAAATGAAGAATTAACGCGCCTTAAGATTTGTAAATGTAAAGCCAGAGAGCGCTGTCAGCTCAAGCCTCTATCCAGCAAAAGAAGTGGGCTCTCTAAAAAAATGCTGGAGAAGGAACCGAACTGTGAGCTTCTCCCCAGGCGTACCTGGATGCAGCCAGCGCTGTGCTGCGCTGTGAGCATACCCGACGCAGGCACAGCGGTCTGGGATGCAATCCATACTCCAGCTATGCTGCTACCCAGGCCAGCTGCTGCTCAAACGGCAATCTCAGCAGGCTTTCCCATACGCTTCCGTCCTCCACACCTGCACCAGGTGCCTCCTGAACTGGTCCCAGTCTGGAAATCTAAACCAGTAAAAAACTATTCCCCTCCCCATCTCTTTCTTTTCCCTTTCTCTGTTGTTTTTTGGGGGATTTGTGTGTGTGTTGATTTTTTTTTTGTTGGATCTGGCTCGCCGATTTGCCTAATGAGGATGCAGTGTGAGTCAGCGTAAGGAGAGGGTGAAACTGAAGGAAGGCGCAGAAAGGTGATGGAGCAGGTCTTAGTGGCTGTTAGCAACTTCATCAGTTTAGGGCTAGGCCAGTTCTTCAGGTTGCACTTTCAAGTTTTAGTCAGCAGTGTAATTAAGCATAGAGTTGAGATGAGCTAACTATCCAGATATTTACTGTTTCTTAGCTCAGTTTTGCAGCTTATGATGAATTTGACAGTTCTGTAGCTGGGAAATAGCTGTAAATAATTTTTACCCCAGCTTTCAACTGGTATTAAAAAAAATCTATTACTCCAAGCTGTTATTCTTGCCTCAGTTACAAATACTTTCACTTATTTATGGACACAGGCAGTCCTTGAAACACTGTAAGATGAAGATCAATCCTCTAATCACTGAAAAAAATCTTCAGATCTGCCAATATGTGCAGCACCTGTCTCCTCCTAAGCGGACGCCTGGCACAGCCCTGTTTACTTCAAAGTAGGCCCTGAGGGGGAACGACAGAAAAGCAAACGGGGGTTTGCCCAAGGCACCAGACTTTGGGAAATTTGAACAATGTTTGTTTTATTCAGCCAGTTACAGGTCTCTCTGCTGCATTTCAGGATGCCTTGAGACTTCACACTTTGAAGGTGCGTGGTGGTATCATGACAGGAGTGGGAAGCAGGATGCCTCAGGGTAGCCTTGAAGCCGAGCAAGGGCGGTTGTGGATAAATGAACATAGCGGACACAAACTAATAGCAAGTGAGTGGTGGGCTAAAGAGAGCAAGGTGATTCTTAATGGTATCAGAGATGTAACTCCTGTGGATAGGGCAGAATGTGGACTTGCCTGCAGAAAATCTAATCTGAGGCCATCCTAAACCTGACTGCTGTAACATTTCACTTCTGAAGTACAGAGCTTAACTCAATTTATCTTTCAATCTGCTACTGAACACTGAAGTTTCCCATCCCACCTTAAGGCACTTTTATCTGCAACAGACTGCACTTAAAATTGAGGTTGTGCTAAAAGTTTTGTCCAATTCACTGAATACAGGTAGCGAATCACTAAAAACAGGCAGTGAAGCCCCAGAGGATTCTTGGCTGGGCTGTTCCTGCAAGCTCCACTCCCAAGTCTGGTTGCCTTTCTCTTGAGAGCCAAACCACCATACTAAGCCCTTCTACCACTTCTTTACATATGCGCATGGGACTGGTCCCAGAAATCCCTCTCCCTGTTGAGAGAGGGTTAGTCCTACCTAATTCTCTGTATCTTAGTTTTCTACACAAAACCAGTTGATGTTTCTGGCAACTCTATAGGATTTTAATGTTAGGCTGTCTAAAGACATTGATCAGAGAAACCATAATCACTGAAATTAACTAACTTAAAGACAGTACTAATAGATGGCAGTATTGAAAAGATTAAAGTCAATTAATTGTGCTGCATCTAGGATGTCGCATAGAGTATGTTAAATCACTGGTTGGTAAGCTTTCTTGGTACATCACTGACCTTTGTCTACAACTTTCCTTAATTAACAAGTTGCATAAAGTCATAAATTTAAAAATAGCAAAATTCTTTTATAAATACTGAAAGAAAAAAGTGATAAGATCACAATATTTCATCTTAAGAAAAAAGTGAACCAACAGTAAATAACCTTTGAAAACACTAAAAAAAACTTTGAAAACATGCTGTCCAGATACACATGGTAGGAGATTAAATGAAACTTCTCCAGATTAGAAGATTCTTAATGTAAACACTAAAAAAAGCTTTGAAAACATTCTGTCCAGCTACACATGGTAGGAGATTAAAAGAGACTTCTCCAGATTAGAAGATTCTTAATGTACCACTGTATATGTGATACTCATTGCCTGTCGGGTGAGTTCGTATGGTTCATGGAGCATCTTTGCCTCCACTGTAACAACTGCCTTGAGTTCTGACAGCCCAATAGGATCAGGGGAGCAGAGCCTCCCCCTGAAAAAGCCCTCTAGTAAATTAGAGATACTAGAAGCTGATGGGATCCACTAAATCTTGTGATCTGAGGTGCAATTCAAGCAGTTACTGCCATATACTGATTTTCCAGGAGAAAGGCAGCCTGCCAGATTTCTCTTGTGTAGATTTTGCATACAGTATAGAGGAGTGCAGGAGACAGGCAATACCCATGTCTCCAAAGTCTTCAGGGATTTAAGGGCAAGACCAGACCATATGTAGCTCTCACTATAGGTGCTGTGACACATACATCATTCCTGGAAGAGTAGCTTTGCCTAGTAATAGTAATTCTGAGTAGTGACTACATGAACAAGTAAGGAAGTCTACTGCCAACCAGCCCCACAGGTGGCATGGGCAAGAATACAAACTAAAAACTCAAACAGGTAAGAGACTTCATTCTTGTTACTATAAAAAGACTCCAAAGATTAAAAAAAAAGAACAGAG
>VXBZ01007859.1:256910-320481 GCA_013399135.1 Heliornis fulica | reverse complement strand
GGGGGGGGACACCAACACAAAATGGGGCAAAGATGATACTTCAGTACATATATTTTATAATTGTGTGCTACTATTTTATATACATATGTCTGTATTAATGTAGAAATTGGGAGAACTGTCTGAATGTATCGAGGAGGGAAGCAAGTGAGGGGAACAAAAGGTGAAAGAAAATCATGGTATGAAGGTGGTTTGAAGTAGGGCTAAAACAAAGGCTACAAGCCTAATGAACCTGTGCAGATAAGGATCTCAAAATCTTTGTCTGTGAATTGAAGGAAGTGAATTTAAGGTTTAAAACATTTGTACAGAAACCGTGGGGCCACTAACGGCATACTCACAGTTACAAACAGGACCTCCAGGAGACTCCCTATTTAACTGTGTATATTTCCTCCTCATTTAATGAGCCCAAATGCCAGTATACACACTGGAAAACTAAATACAGTGCATATGAGCATACACCCAGATACATACAAAGATGTAGATGATAGGATAGAAAGGCTGAAAGACAAGAATTTAAAGAAGATAGGCTGACTGCATGTGAAAATGCATTTTGAGAAACAATATATACATATGAACATCCTTTCTAGGTATCACAAGGAGAACTGTCACTTTCAAGTAAGCTGTTTTTACTTCTATGCCTATGTCATCCAACATTCCTTAGAAAAGAATTCTCTCCTTGCCACAAATATTACTGTAAATTCAGTAAGATAAACCATATTAGTAGTTAATATGTATAGTTATACTCCTTTAGCTAGTTTAGTTACATTAAAAGTGTAATTCTTAGAACATTCAACAAAGGATGCCAAAATTTTATACATGCATAGTTGACAAACACATATATTTATAAATATGTCAGTTTTTTGTATGCAGATCATACCCATTTTGTATTTTGTTAACTATGAGCTCTTCTTCTAGGCAGGGACTTTGCCTGCCCAGTTGTTTGCCAAGAGCAATTTCTACTGTTTGTATAATGTTAATTACTAATATTAATTAGTAATTGAGCTTCCTATTTCAGTAATTTACATCCTGTAATGAAACAATAGGTTTTGGCCAAGAATACATGCAGCTAACAATAAAAGAAAATCTGCTTCACTGGCAGAAAATAACCGGTTACAGAGTCCAACTAAACCCGTTGTCCCTAAGCACCTCATCTACTCAGATGGCTTTTCAAAGAAAAAAAACCCAAAACAGTGCTGTGATCAACCAGACAAAACTAGGATTCAGACTTCTAGCTAATATTATTCAAATAACTAAGGGTCTGCTCAAAATAGCTTTAAACACACCAAAATAAGACACAGCCATGTAACAGAAGTCTTCTCAGTTTACATAAAAAAAAAAAAAAAAAATGTAGGGGTTTTTGTGGTGCTGTCTGCAAGCAACAGAACAGATACAGAATTCTAATTGTCACAAAAGAAAGGGCCAGAAAGAGAACTCTAAGTGCTGTCTGGTCTAAAGGTTTCACTCCAAATCTTCAGAAATTAGCCAGATGCTCTCTATATAGCTCACTGTTCTTTCACACACGCAAAGAACGCCAAGCGTATTTACATCACTACATGTATTGATATAGAAGCTTACTTACATAACTCAACAGAGCAAAACTGGTTACATGAAATTGAGACATATGTAGTAGTACAGTAAGACAGTTATTCAGCAACTGAATTTACTTCTTGCCTAGAGTTTCCTCATGTTTTTTTGCCTGCGGGGATTTGAACCCAATATCTAATAGAACACAATATTATTCACAGCAGCAAAATAAGCTCAAAACAATCAACAGGAAAACACCTTCATCTGTTGGGAACTTCTAAAGCCTCTCCAAATCTCCCAAGGTGGAAAAAAACCCAATTTTGTTTTTTTCTTTAAAACCTATTCTAGATTTAAGTGCTGTCATGGTGTTAAGGGACTTATTAGCTACTATAGAGGTGAAAACAATTTATTCCACATATTTGTTATGATTATACATTAAATGAAACTGCCCCCTAAGACTGAAAAAGTAGTAACTATATGCCTATATAAAGGAATTTGTTATTCAAAGACCAGTTTGCCTTTTTACTTCTGAAGTTGAGATCACACAGAAAGATAACAGATAGAAATTCATGATTTCTCATTAATTAATGAAGGTGACGTCTTCATAAGGTTGCTAAGAACAATGTAATTCCTTTCAGTGTGACCATCTTGCAAACCCAAAGCTTTTAAAAGCATTTAATTCTATTTGTCTCCCTGCCAGCTTTGAAAAACATTACCTCATACATAGCCCTCCATACACTTTTTCCTCTAGCAGCTACTAAAACTGATAAGAAAACTACTGTATAGATATATATGTATATATACACACACAGAAGCTTTAATTGAATTAATCTAATGGGTTATGTGATATCCAGTAACCCTCCCAGGTCAACCTATGCTCTTTGGACCTTTGCTTACCTCAATACTACAAAAACATAATAATGACTCCTGCACATCAAAACTTACTCCACTGGGTAAGTTCAGCTTTGATTTACTCACTAGAATCAAGTTAAACTTAAAAAAAAAACCAAAAACCAAAACAGAGCCAAGAGGTGAAGGCAGCCTTTTTGACATAGTGAGAGATGCCATCTCCAAATAAAAGGAGTCAGCATACATATTTTATAGTAAATACAATGTTTAAAATTACACGTTTAAAAACTGATGAAAATCTAAGAAACTAAGTCTGGTTAAAGAACATATCTAAAAATACAACTTTCAAACTGAAACCTATGCTGATCAGAAATCTTGCCATAAAACGTGTAAAATCTACGTGAACAGTTTGTCTATGTTACTTGTGTTAGGAAGCCACAAATTCTGACACAATCAGAAAGCAGTATCAGAAGTATTTCCTATACGTTACATATTTAGCCAAACACAGCAGGTTTACATTTTGAACTCAAGAGTACCTCAGTGAACACGTTAAAAGTAATTTCTTTTTACAGCTGAAGCTGTGTAAGAGACTGTTTTTCTAAGGGAGTCCAATGGTCTCCACGCCTAACAGCCCAACACTCAAGTGTCCTCAGCTAACAATACCACTCACACAGCCTTCTCAACCAACCCTCTCCACAGACAATCTTATATATATTATCTCTGTAATTACAAAATGCAATATTTATCTACAGTCAACAGAAGATTGTCAGTTTTGCTAAATCTTTCTTAAATCTGGTGAGCCGTTTGCAACGTACGGATACAAACCCCAGGCACTTCCACTCACAGGTTGCTGCTTTAGTCTCACTTATTTCCAAGGCAGCTAGAAAATCCTTGTGACCTCTTGTAAAAAATAGACCAAGTTTTAAAATGCTGGACATGATTAGCTTGGAGGTATGTTTGCTTCAAAACACAAAGGAAATCTCAGACAAGGCTTTGCAAGGATTTCTAAAATAATTTCAAAACAACAAAACCAGTTGGTGTTTAATAGTGTGAACGCACGCAAAACAATATCTGCTTGCTGCTTTTATTATGCATACAGCAGTTCTGTTTGCTGTGTAGCATCCAAATGCATCTCAGATTCCTGTCACTTTTGAACTTGCCATAAAGGGGAGGATCATTAATAAGCTGGCTTGCACAGTGTGTTGGTACGGAGGAAAGACACAACACCCCTCAGAACTGCCGCTCACCATCTGACGCAAGCGATCAGAAAAGCATTCACAGCGCTGACGATGCCTCTTCTGGCACGGATCAGGTCCACCATGGCACTAGAGAATGCAGGGCAATGATGAGCTGTTTCACCACCTCTGGTTGTATCTCTAGTGCTGCCTCCCCCTGCCCTTTTCCCTCCTGCCCGCTTTGCCTTTTAAGACCAGCATATTGAGCTGTTCTGTCTTCACATACTGATTAGTCAGACTACAGAAATGATTCTAATGAAGAGGTAATAAACTTAGTACATTTGGTAAGGATGATTTCCTCCTGGCCCACAAGACACAGCCAAGCCACCCACAGTTTTCCCAACATGCTCATAAAAATGCACTTTGACTGTTGTGGAGGTGAGAGGAATGATGAAAAAAATACAAGGCCCCGAAGAAGCCAACTATTTGTACCCAGTCTCCTCGTTTTTGTCTAAAAATACTTCAAAGTGCTATTATATTTAAGGAAAAACTGAAAGAATGAAAGCTTCATTTTTTTACTTAGGATCAAGCACAAAGAAAACAAGTAGTAGGAAAAATGATTGAGAAACACCTAACGAAACAAAACTAGAAGGAACTAGACTCAAAAGCAAGCATTATTCTAAACTTTGAAATAATCATGCTGCAATTAAAGATAATGTTTTGTTACATAAGGATAATAGTGCAGTTGACAGATTAGAAAGTAGAAAGCAAATATGATGCCTTAATAGAGAACTCTTAATTTCAGATACAGTTTGCATTTGCTATTTATTCCCACACATTACAAACTGCAATTTTTATGACATAGAAGAAAGGATTTTATGGATTAAGTATTATAAAAGAATTTCTTTTTGTTTTCTGAGCTACTGTTCAGAATCAGGTTTTTGAAAAAAATTGGGTTCAATTATGTGTTTGGGGTTCTTTTCCCTGCATTGTAGTATGGCACCTTCCTCCCAATAGTATTTCCTATAATTTTTCTGATATTGTTTTAATTTTCATTCACATATGTTACTGTATCATGATACAACTTTTTGATAAAGGACAGGTTTCTATTTAAAGAGATTGAAGGTGTTTTAGAAAATTGCAGAAAAATTTTTTTTTTTTCCATAAAAGAAACAATCCAATTTATTTTGAATATAAACTACTGGATAAATAAACATTAAAATTATTATACTAGATTCCAAACAGCCAAGTAGCAAATAGCTTCTTGCTAAAGAATAAGAAAGAATCTTACAACAAGAGAATTTTATAGCTTTGTGATAATTCAGTTTGAAATTTTTAGGAGAGAAGTTATAAATTTTGAAAGGATAAGATTTACCATTAACAGTCTTGGGCAAGCTTTCCTGACAACATAAAGACATGTCCATATTTTTTTTCTAGTGAGAAAGTTCATTTTGATGTGTCTCTCTTCAAATAATCAGACAACCCTGATAAATCATGGTGGAGCCCTACTCATTCAAAGTAGTAAATTATGCATGAAATAGTCACACAGAGTTGACAGTATCTAAGTTTGACAAAAACAATGTATCAACAGTCTGCTTTATGGTCCTAGAACTGGCTAAAGAATAGCTCATTTAAAAATTATGTATTTTTAGTATTTGCTTCCAATAAGGAAAACATCTGTGAAGTCCCACATTGGGTAGAGCTTGACTGCAGAAATAAAGGATCCTTTACCTGCGTTTTTTTAATTACTGCTTGGCCCTTAATTCCATCTGTCAGCATTTACTTTTATTTTTTTCTCTATCTTACAAGACCTTTCTTTACAAGGTACAGTCATGCTGTATATCAGCCTGTCTAATCCAACCTTTTCCAGCCCAAAGCTGAAGACACTGATACATAATTTTGATGTCTGGGATGCTAACCTTTCCCATTATAAAATTGCCCTTTTTGATTTATACATATAATTTGTAGATAAGCTACCTATGAAAAGCCTATGAAAAATTTAAAAATATAGGGTAGTGCTGCATCTAACAAGATAACCGATGGACTAACAGATGACCTTTTTAGTGGCAAAACATTACTTTAGCTGAATCTTAAAATAGAAGGGTAAAAGCCTAAGTTTAGAGAAGAAATTGCTTGGAAAAAAACCCAAACAAAACAAACAGGAGATATTTTGCTTTTTCCTCTTTAAGGAAAATTTGACTAAAAATTTATTACATTTGTATTATTCTGCATAACTATCAGCAACTGGGATAAATAAATTTTTGTCAGTCTTATTTTTGCCATCTCTACAAACAACAGGTTTTCTAAAATAAATCCTAGCAGAAGTTACACTGGAGCATCCCTTCAGATAGGAGAAAATACCTTCTTTAAAAGTAATCTAAGGAATAAGGATTATAAAGATAACTTAAAGCTTCATTTCTTTTATCTTATCACATCTTTGCTCCCTCACAGGAAATGAAGCGATAACTACTGTAGAAAAGAAAAACACACTGCAGACAGATTTCAAGGCTGCACCCTTTTAGATCAGTTGATGGAGATCCAGAAATGAAGAACCATATTTTCTTTATTTTTAGCTACTGTGCTTCCTCCATTAAAAATATTTGTAAAACTACTGGATTAGAATGTGAAATCTTGTCTAGAATTCTTGAGGAAGGGTCAGTGAACGTTGATATGGGGTATGTATAAGAACACATAAGATCTCAGAAGGTGAGACTGAAACTGGATAAGTGGGGACCAAGAATTGTTTTATCTGACTGGAGTTTCAAGACCTTGTGAAAAATATTGTATGTGTCACCCATGGGCTGACTCGCCCATCATGGGTGATTCTTCCTGTCTGTCAGAGTCCCAGAATATATCTAAGACACACAGCACACTGTGAAGGTCTATCGCATACAACTTTCTTCAGTGTTTGGTGACTATTTATGAAGAACAAATTAATATTCCTACGTATCTCATTTAAATACAACCACATTATATTGTGGATTAAAGTAATTACCAAACACAACAAGTTTGTAATTTTCTTTTCTGTCAACAACTTTATCAATGAGCTACTAGTTAACATTTGTTTCTACCGCTACGAAAGAAATGGAGGTTTGGGGGTCATGTCCTGTTAGTCTTTTTACATTGAATACATTAGTAGAATGTAATTATCTGTAAAGTATTTATCAGTATGAGCAAGGGTTTCGCTAGCTGATGCTTTACAGAAGGCAAACTGCCTATTTTTCACTGCAGCTCTATTCACTCTTTGTCCTCTGGAAACTACTCTACCACACTACTCAAACCACACTTCTGATATCTGGCAAACTGGATACCCTACTGCACATAGAACATAGTGTTCTTTGAAAGGTGTATTAATTTATATGAAAACCAACTTGAAATTTTATGCCTGACAATAGCACAGAACCAGAATAAATGTAGAAATAAAATATGACAGCAAAAAAAGTCACAAATACCAAAAGATACTAGACAGTTTTTAACTAGCTCTAACTTTTTTTGTTGTTATGAAGAACAGCTACAGATAAGTAAGTCTTGCTAATGTTTTAGGAAAAATATCTGTGAAATTCAAATCCAGTTACGTTTTCAAGTTGTGGATACAAATTGGGCATGCTCGTGAAGAAGTTGAACACAAGCCAAATGTGTCCTGGCCTTAAAGCCAGGGGTGCGGCTGTGGAATCTCTATCCTTGGAGATATTCTAAAGCTGTCTGGACATGGTCCTGGGCAACCTGCTCTAGGTGGACCTGCTCAAGTTGCAAAGTAGAACCAGATGACCTCCAGAGGTTCCTGAAAACCCCAACTATTCTGTGATTCCATATTACTACCCTTTAAAGGTTAAAATGAGTTCATCTAGGAATGAAAAAGCTTTTTACTTAATTATTAAACTGTTCAGGGTATCTTACAGGAGGAATGTTATCTACTGCGGAAGTAGGAATTTAATTCATTATCAGCAGAGATTCATAGTTAAAGGTGAAATAAAACATTTTAACATTCTCTACAGGAAAAAGCAAGTGCAGGTTCTAGCTGTGATACAGTTAATTTTTTCACAGTAGCAGCTATGAGGTTGTATTTCAGATTTATAGAGAAATTAGTGTTGATAACACAGGGATGCTTTCGTTACTGCTGAGCAGTGGTTACACAGAGCCAAGGCCTTTTCTGCTCCTCACACCCCCCCACTAGTGAGGAAGGTAGGGGCGCATAAGGAATTGGGAGGGGACACAGCCAGGACAGCTGACCCCAACTGCCCAAAGGGATACTCCATCCCACACAGCATCACACCCAGCATATAGAGCTGGGGGAAGGAGAAGGAAGGGCAAGGACATTTGGAGCGATGGCGTTTGTCTTCCCAAATATCCATACACATGACTGAGTCCTGCCCTCCTGGGTATGGCTGAACACCTGCCTGCCCATGGGAAGTGGGGAATTAAATCTTTCTTTACTTTTGCTTTACCTATTAAACCGTCTTTATCTCAACCCATGAGTTTTCTCACTCTTAATTTCCAATTCTCCCCTCCATCCTGCCAGGGGAAGTAAGTGAGCAGCTGCATGGTATTTAGTTGCCAGCTGGGGTTAAACCATGACAAATTACTTTACCTTTATTTATGGTATCTATTTTCCCCTTTATGCAGGTGCCTATACACATTTTGGAAGAAAAATCTGCAGAACTGGCTTAAGCCTGAATTCATATAACCTAGGTCTTTGACTAGCTTGAGGATGTCACTAAACAAACAGAAGAAACAAAGAGCAACTAGGAACAGCAGAAAACTAAAAAGCAGTATAAACCAACAGTGAAATTCTTAGAGCTTCAAAGATTTGCTTACAACTTATACAGATGACTGACATTTGTTTTCATAAATATTTGATTAATAAGTTCCTGTAAGGAGTAGACAGGATTCTGATCCTGAAGAGAATTATATGCTTACTTAATTTGAAGAATAGGAATAACGCCCCTAAAATCAAAATAAGTAAGAAGATATATGCACATATACAGATATATTAGGCATACAGAGAGAGAGAGAGATAGGAACAGGTCTTAAGCATCTGATAAAATTTTTTCAGGACACAGGGCTGCATTTTTTACCACAAACTGCAAAATTCGATCACTCGTACATTTCACTTATATTTGCACCTTGTAATACTGATACTCCTTACATACATGCAAATTACATTGAAAAATGGTCTGTGAAAGAGCAAGAGTGTTTCCTTTGAGGTTAAAATTTACAGGCATACTCTATGCATCTATATGAAGCCATGCTTCAAATTATAAATCCGATCATTAAAGTATTACATAGTATTTATGCATAGAAATCCCATTATAGTCCTTTTATAAACAGCAGAGAAATGTAATTTTTAATCTTTTTCATTTTGCCATTATAAGAGTCAGTGTGTATGTATATATATCATATTTATGATTTGACTTTTTTTCCTAAGCTCTCAAAGTGAAATCTTTTGCAAATGGCTTTGTCTTTTATATATTAGAAAATCACCCTCTAAAAATCTATACCAGGGCAGCTGTTGTTTGACAGGCAGGATTTTCCTATCTCATACCACTTTAAGTTTGAAATGCATATATTTTCTTCTTAAAATACAACTCTCCCCAAAACAAACAAAAAAAAGCACACTTTCAGAGCTATAATATACAAAGAGATTTGGAGAACAAATGAAGGATGAGCAATAGAGCAAGAAAATATAACCGGATTAAATTCTTCTTCTCTCTGTAAAATGACATTTCGTTTCTAAATATTAAGTACTACACCAAGAATTCTAAATTATATCAAAGGCAAAAATATCAAAGGCAAACACACGCGGTGCTTATTTTTCTGTCTTCTTTTAGGCATATGATTATTTACCACCCAACAGGTAATTATCCACTTTTCCTTTATTCCAAGCATCTATTCACTCCTCTAGAGAATGTGATTTGCATAAAGGCGATCTCCTGGGAGTTTTGGCTCTATCTTAAAAATCACGATCAATTTCTGTGTAATCCAGCTGGATATGAAGCGAGATATGGCACATAGACGAATGGAAATGCAAGAAGCACCAAAGCGTGAAAGAAAGTCACCTTGAAGGGCTGATACTGCAGCATATTTTGCCTAAGGTTTCCTAGCTGTATTACACAGGCATGTTCAAAACATATACTGCTTGAGCATGAGCTATAGGAACAATCATCTAGTAGAGCAGCTAAATGTTACCACCATGTACATCCTTGCAAGGTTAGGGTCTAAGTAAATGATGACTTAATGATAATTTGTTTTTTTCTCCTATTAGGTTGAAAAATAAACTCCTTCAGGTGGCTTAGATAACACTGGATAAAAAGGGGGGTCCTTCCAGAGGGCATTTGTAGCTCATTTGCCATACAAAGGCTGCAGTGAACAGATTATCTTTCTGAACCAAGAAGGAAAGGGGGGTTGGACTGCGTGATTTTTGGAGGTCTCTTCCAGCTCCTAATATTCTGTGATTCTGTGTGAAAGGTACAGGGTTATAGCTTTTGATTAATAGCTTTAAACTTCATGAGGATGTTGCACTAGGATGTTAATATGTCCTATTTTAGGTATAAATGTTATCCCTGCACTTCACTGAGGGTTGCCCCTTGGCCAAGGCCTGGCAGGTCAGTCCATTCTTAAAATTATTAAACCCAGAGTTTTCTAAGAAAAATGCAGTACCAAAGTCCCCGCCTAAAACCAGCTAAGGTAAGATTACCATTTCACTCAAAAGATTAAAAAAATAACTCCAATGAACTAAGTTCCACATGCTTTTTGCTGAGACAGTAGCCGCTGTCTAATGAAGAAAATGGGTAAGATGCCCCCAACATCTAAAGAAAACCCCTCATCTTTCTAACAATCAGCCACAGTACAAGATGCCACCACATAAATTTAATTGCTTCAACTGGTTTTATTAGCATTTGCTATGAGGGCATATTGATGTCATTAAAAATACAGACACATAACTGCATCAAATAATTAAAAAAGGCAAAGATTAACTACATGTTATGTTTACTCATGGGAAAGTTTAGTGAGAAAGATTATGATAATATGAGATCAACTGCTTCGTAGGTAAGATACATGTGGAATGGTAGACAACATTTTGCCAAAATCTTACTGTTTGGAAAAAAAAAATAAATATTTGAACAGAAGCTATTATAGAAAAATTTTGTAGTACTAAATATTTGTGACATGGTTTAGGAGAGGACAGGTACTGTTGGACTTTATGATCTTAACGGTTTTCCCAACCAAACAATTGATTAATTCAATACAGTTCTAAGAATTCTCAGAATTAATCTAGGAATCGGGGTGCTGTTTGGGTTTTTTGGTTGTTTGTTTGTTTGGGTTTTTTTAATACACTGATTGCAAATCCCACCAAAATAGACACAATACAACATTGATGTAGAAATGAAGAAGCATGTGGGTTTTTTATAAGTGCATAAAATAGTAAAATATTTATATATATCTAATAAAGACTAGGCAATATTTGTGCTTTTTAGCACTATATGAGAACCCTACACATTAAAACACAACTTTACTGTTCCCAAACATAATTTGAAAGCATAAGAACAGCGAGGTTTAGTAGTGACTACTGTCTTCCTATGACACATGAAGGGAGAAAACTAGCCTATTGCCTCAGCCATGTACTACCCACTCATTTCTAGACTCATTCCAGAGCGCTGTGGACTTCACAGGTAAAGTATGCATAGGCAAAAATAATTTGAAAATTAAAAAAAAAACCAAAATTTTGAAACTTCAGTGCAGAAAAGTTAGCTTTACCAAAGCAGCCCTGTACCTAAACCAGTGGACCTTTTGTTTTCCACTTTCTTCACAGATAATGCTCAGGTCCTTGAGATGACTTGTATGTAAAGTATTCAAGAATATCAGGCTAAAATTGCCATGAAAACAAAAATAAGAATGTTGGACTACAGCTTTTCTTTTCCCAGCATTGAACATAAACCCAAATGAGAAATCATATGTTGCTAGCAATTTAGTCAGTGGTATTAGCAGAATAAAGGAACAGAATTTGAAAGATTACTGTTGAATGAGATAAAATGTGAAATTTAAAAGCCCTTTAAATAATGAGTTTCTTGCTGTTAAAATTTGCTACAGCTAGATAGCAAAACAATTACTTTGTGACAGATTGTGGGGAAAATGGCAACTTTATTTAAAGGCTAGAGAAATTTAATACAGTTATTTCTTTCTTTATTTCCTCCTTTGTATTGGGCGCTTTGAGTGAGTGGCTGTCAGAGACTTCTATGGACGATAACAATACTGTAACAAGGGACTACAAAACAGTGTTTCTCTAAGTGAACTACCAGTGGACATGCACAATGGTTCTGCTTCTTTTAGAAAATTCCTGTTAAGAGTTGGTCAGGAAATAACATTTTTCCTTTTGAAAAGAAATAAAAACCACCAATGATTCAGCTGCTCTTGTAAGCTACTGTTTGGGGCATGCACTGGCCTCTTTCCTTTCTTCCTAACTGCAACAGGAGCTACGGATCTGTATTTGCTCAGAAATTATGCTCACTATTTTAAAAAAAATGCTTGTCTAATTGGAAAAAAAAAGTGAGGGAAAGACAGTTTGACAGTTACTATTATTTAATGGTTAATAATTGACTCAGTTTCCCAGAAGGGCTTTTCTTACTTGCAAAAATATCTTGGAACATTAGTCTGTGTACATTTTCTTTCCTGCTGAAGCCATGGGAGTTTCTTGCATGCTTGCTGCACAACACAAGTTTTGCAGTATTTTTTAAGTGGTCCTGCTGAATTAGAGCGGTAATTACTTTTTTTTTTTTGGGGGGGGGGGGTTGGGGGTGTGTGTGTGTGTTTTGTTTTGTTTTTTAATTCAACTGGAATCCCGTGAGAATGAGCTGTTGGTGCTGTAAGTCCAGCAGGAAGGTATGCTACAGCTGTCACTCCTAAACACAATTTAAAGTAGTATTTTTAAGGAGGGACTGATGGAGTTCTAGAAGTGGAAAGTAGAATAATCCTAGCTATGCAGTCTGGGAAGGGCAGAAAAAACTTCTTATAGAATCACAGAATCACTTGGGTTGGAAGATACCTTTAAGATCAAGTCCAACCACAGCCTAACCCTGCCTAGTCTACCTCTAGATCATGTCCTTCAGCATATCATCTATTCACCTTTTAAATACCTCCAGCAGTGGTATTTCTACTTGTGTGAAAACATTTTAGCAGACACAAAGCTAATGGCTATCATTTTTCTTTAAGCATCCCAGAAATAAATTTATAAGGAGAGATTTAAATAGGACAATGGAACAGCTCAGGGTGTTCACAGACAGCTCTTCCCAAGTGTCCAGGTTGCATGAGAAAATGCCTTTTATAAAAAAATAATAATTAAGACACAGGTAGTTGACCTATATCATAAAACAGTCACTTGTGCACACTGTTTTCCTGATGTGAAAAATCAAAGAGGATATTAGCTTTAAGTAGAAGCCAGTTGATGAGCCAGAGATGTAAACTGAAAGCTGAGAAACAGCTGACTAGTAGAACACAGCATTGGGAGGGCTATATATGGGGAGGGGAAAAAAAAATCATATTTGCTATATCCATCAGGATTGGATACTGTGATGTCTGGGAAGCCAGATGATCATAAGTGATTTAATTATGTTTATAGAAAGATCCTATTAAGAAAAAGCTCCTGGTACTAGAATATATTTCGGATGAAGGAATTTAGAGCAGTATCAATGAACTGGTCCAGGGAGAGGCTGGATAGTCATACTGTAAGTAGCAATTGAAGAGAAATTAAGAAAACAACCTTTGCAAGTCATGCCTGTCAATTTCTTATTATTCACTTGTAATTACATGTTGCATGAAATCTTTTTTGTTCATTTCTTATCTTTAATAGCACTCTGAGCTCTCACCAGGATTAAACTACACATTTTTAATAAAACTTTTCTTTGCAGTTCTGAAAAGTGTATTGGACAATTCAAAAGGATTTTTACAAATATCAGAACACCAACTGAATTAGTTGAGAATTTCTGTATGAAAATGAAGACACCAAACAAGGTTCAACTGCTGGAAGTTGAAGCTAGATAAAAAGCAGGCTAATAACAAAGTACACTATATAGTGTGAATTTCTCACCTTCTTCAGTACCTGTCATGAAATGCCCTGAGGTCTCCAAATCTGAATCTTACGAGGTAATTTTCCAGAAGATATTCCCCTACAGAACTCTGAACTTTACAGAAGCATCAGTTACTGTAATTTACTGCCTATATTTAAATGATATTTAAAGCATGAGAATGGTTCTTGCTTTCTGTGATTTCAGGTTTTTTTCTTTTTTCCTTTCTTTTTTTCTCTTTGTGTCTTTGGTTTTTTTTTGTTTTTGTTTTGGGTTTTTGTTTGTTTTTTTGTTTGTTTTTATAAGCTCACTCTTTTAACACTTAATATTATTAACCACACACTGTGACCAGTTGTCAACTCCTCACTCAAACAGACATACCATAGCTAGTGCAACCAAAAGCTACTGTGATGGTCAAGGGCACAGCATACAAGTTAAGAGAAAGAAGTTTGTGTAGTCTTAAAAGCAAGCTAAGGGACAGCCTATTGATGTTGATAACTACACAGAGGTGATTAAGTCAAACACTTCTAGTATATGCACCGCACAAGCATGAAAGACAATGGACACAAGTCAGAACATGGAAAAATTTAACTCAATAAAGGAGAAAAGCTTAATCACAGTGAGGGCAGTTAGTCTTGGATGAGGGCTAAAGAGGACTGTGAAACCTCAACATCTATTCTTGGAGAGAACTGACACCCAATTGGGAAAAGCACTGAGAAACCTGTCACAGTTGGTTCTAGTATGAGCATGAGGTTAGACTATATGGCAACCATAGGTCTCTTCCTACCTCACCTGTATGAGCTTATGGTTGTAACAGCTCACTCAAAGTGTACACCTAATGGGGCTTTTTGAAAATAGTGCTATCCAACAGAAGAGTTCAAGTTACAAGCCTTAAATGAGAAGTAATAGCTTTAGAATATGTAAAAACCCTAAATATTATTCAGCTTAATATTTTACTGTAAGCTTTGCCTTTTTAAAGGCTGAAATGTCATCTTTAAATTCTTGAAAAGCAGTAAATACAGAACTGAAGGGCAGTAGGATGGGAAAAAGAAATGCTCTCCTCTTACCTTCTAGGAAAAGGTTTACATATAAATCATCCAAGTAACAACAATAATTTTCACTGAAAACACTGGTAACCCAGGCTTTTTAACATATGGTTTAACTGGTATAATACTTGAGTTATAAAAATAACAAAAAAATTTATTAAGTCTTCTCTATAGTTTATGTACTAAAGATTAAGAAACATCTTTGCAATATGAAATAATATGACTTTAGAAGCTGATGCAAATTAAATTTAAAGCTTTTTATAGCTTCGTTTGCTATTCATATATCAAGGCAAGAGTTCAGCAAGCAATCAACATATGAAATATAAAGTGAAAGTACTAGACGCAAATCATTTAAAGACTACTTAAGACAGCAAAAGTACCTTAGGAAGAAATTGGGAGTACCTCTGAAAATCTCAAAAATGACATCTTAAAAGCTAGAAAATTACCATATGAGAAGGTCAAGAGTGGTAAAGTAGATAACACGTGTTCCATGAGAAGCATGGCTAATGTGCAGCTGGGTTTCTAACAGTTTTTTTTTAACGTGCAAGACATGGGGTAAGAATTCTTCTGACATTGGGGTGTTCAGTTCCCTTCAAAATATGGCATAATTGATACAAGAGGAGATTAGAGGGCAGATACACAGTGCTTAAACTATTTACTGGAATGAGCTGAGTAAAAAGCTTGTATACAAAAAACTATGATTCATTTTTGCTGAACATCTGTAAGTTACTGAGTTTCTTTGAAGTCTGCATTATCTTATTTCAATTATAGATGTCTAATCTTTACCTATGCTTAAGTTTCCTTATCTTCAAATATCTATAGTCTATATAGGAACCAAAAGATCTCTCTCAGCCTTTTCATAGCACCCCCAACTGTCCATTAGTCAAAGCTAACCAGTATATGAAGTGGATCTTCTCATTATTCTTCTAATTATTTCTGCATTATTTGTCTCCAGTGGTTTGCAAAAATGCATGTATTTCCTAATAACACAGTATTTTTATCAGAACAAGTGACAAAGTACAAGATTGAGGCCACCTATTTTTATCCAACAGCAGTTTGGTCACCTGTTGACTCTTGATCCAAGCCTGGAAAAGGTATAGTAGAGAGGAAAAGAAACATATTCCTAGGACTGTTCATCTGTGATGGAAATGAAGGGATTAGCAAAACAACCTGTCTGGAGAGCACATTTGTCTCTTCATCAGGTTGCATGAAGCCTTGTCTTCAATTCCTGGGGAACTACTTTCCTTCTGAAGGGCCTGCAAGGTGACAGGCAACAGGAGTCAGCATCTTCAGTATCCTAAGTGAGACTAGAAATGCTGAAATAGTGAAGTACCTAGGATCATCCGCAGGGCTGGCAGACCCATCTGAATTACACAATCCAAAATCACCTCCTAATATAGCCCTGCCCCATCCCTCTGTTACCTTCTGTCCTTTCAGTCTGGTGGTGTTTGGCAAGGCAGGAAATTGAAGTAGCTAAACACATAGACCATTAGGCTTGTGGTGCCCAGTGAGCCACTGCAGAGCCACAAACTCCACAAGAAATGCACCTGCTCATTTATAAGCAATGAATTTAAAGCAAACAAAGCTTGCAATGGTGATAGAAAATCTCAATGAGTCTCAGGATAAAGAAAGATTGAGCTTTTTCAGGTATTTATGTCAATCAAATTCCCCGCTTTCTACTAATTAGGACAATAAAACTTATCGTTCCATTTTAACCTAGAAAATACCACAGCAAACTAACGCTCTTTCCTCTTATTTGATTAATTTCCATTACCCCTATACAAAGTTTGAAGAGAGAAACTGCAGCTGCAGGGAGTTTTCTGCTCAAGGTTTCTTATAAAAACAGCAGCAAAAAAGCTGTACTTGAAAGCCAATATTCCTATAAAATCACACAATGCACTGAATGAGACAAGGGAAGAATTACTGCTCCACTGTGTAACTAAGTACGTGCTGCTTTGCCAAGAGCATCCCAAACTCCACTGCTTCCACTTAGTTACTTCTTGAGATGCTTCTGGACAGGGATAGAAAACAAAGACAACATTTAGAAGACATTGCATTCCTTCTTTCCTAAATGTGACCAAGACTTTTCAGTACATATTCAGAAGCAGCATGTAAGGCAGGAGATGTTGCTTGTTGGCAAAATGACCTAAAAAATATCGTTCACTTTTCAAGTGCTGCCCACGCCCCCAAGAGTACTGACAGAGCACTAAGAAAATTAATCCCTAGGTGGCACCGTTACTCTGTCATTTTTACTGCGTAAATGCGTCCTTAGCCTGGAAATGACCAGTGTTTGGTGGTTTTCCCTTGCAATTTCTTAATGGATCTGTGGCACATATCATGGGAATGAGTTCACCACCCCTACTGCTGTAGCTATTCGGTTCACAAATCCATATAGCCGCTCATTTTTTGCCTAGGATACCTGCACGTCCTTTATCGTTCTATTTATTTCAAGCCCAGGGCACGTGTGACAGCTATTCACATTTTACAAAAACACCGTAATATCACTGGCTGTGACAGAAAAGTGAACTATAGTTGTCACAGCTGCTTAATATTTAGAAACAAACATCGCTTTAATAACCAAACTTAAAGATGCTCTGAAAAAAGAACAAACCTCCCACAGCCCTGAAACCAAACCATATTATTTCTAAGCATTATTTATTTCACTTGTGTGTCAGACTCATCCTCTGAGCCACTACACTGCATTTCAGCACCACCTGCTGACACACACAAAAACAGCAGAAGAGCAAGTGAATATCAGGAATTTATGATAAGTTTCCTTTTTCTGCTTGCATATGTTTTCCCCCTGTTGAAACATGGAAAAAAATCACGTCTTTTCCCAGCCAAAGTTTTAAAAGTTTCATTTACAAGAAAAGCATATAAAATGGGCTGGCATTCCATCTAGCACAGCAGTTCTCTACTGCAGAAATGATGTCATCTTGGATCACTTGGCTTCTGGACACAGAGGAGTGTGGAAAACTTAACAGCAGGCACAAGCTCTGAATTTGAGAATTGAAGTAAAAGGTTTAAGGACAGATGAAAAATTAGTAACTATTTGAATCGGGGTTAAGATTAAGAACAAAGTCTTTCTTACAACTATGATTTACGCATATGTTTAAACACAGTGGCAGATATAAGTATCAAAATACCAAATAGCAAATTAAAAGGGGGCACTGACTTATGCTGGAGCATAACTTGTAAAATAGGATTGATTCTTGACCATCATACATTATATTCTAACCTTGCAGGGTCTGCCTTTTGTTAGAATTTCTCAGTAACGATATCATGACAACTGAGCCCCACGGAGCCACTTGCTCACCAGCAGAAAGGGACAGAGAATCTGAAGGGAAAAGTGAGAAAGCCAGTGTGTTGAGATAAAAAACAGTTTAATAGCAGAAGGTACACACACACACACACACACACACACAAAGCAAAACATGGAATTCATTCCCAACTTCCCATGGACAGGCAAGAGTTCAGCCATCCCCAGGAAAGCAGGGCTCAATCACGCATAAGTGTGACTCCTTGTGCACCTCAACCAACTGGCCGGTGGGGACACGTGAGGAGCAGAAAGGGCCTTGGCTACCTGTGTAATTAAGTCACTGATCAGCAGTAACGAAAACATCTCTACATTATCGATGCTGTTTTCAGCACATATCCAAAACACACACTCACAGCTGCTACTATCAAGAACATTATCTTTATCCATCCCAGCCAAAACCTGCACAAAGAAAGGTGAAAAAAGCGTGCAAGATGCATACGATCCAAAGCACATTGCCATGAAGTCCCTTAACATGTTGTGAATTAATGCAATACTTCTGATATTGCATTTGTTCTCAAACCTCTGCTAGATAATCTTCCAATCACTAATCTGAATTTGTCACATCCCCCATTTTATATTTGAAAACACTGTAGAAAAAGAAAAGACAAACCCCACATTTGTTGTAAGAGTCTTGCCTTAAACACTACCTTAATGCATCACTGGAGAAATGGAGGGGTTGGGGGTGGGGGAAGTTGTATGTAGTGTTTAGTGGGGCTTTGGGTGGGTGAGAGGGTGTGGTGTTCATAGAATAGACTTTTTTCAGCCTTGCTTGCAGCTATTTATTCTTGTCTGCCATAAGCTTTGTCACTCAGGGAAGTTTAAAACTAAAAGGTTCTTTTAGAACTCTGTCTGCACAGCATATATAAACCCCATAATTACTCAGCTACGGAAAAGCACTAAACATGTTACAGCCACACTGAATGTATAATGCTTGCCAGATATTCTTACGCCCCTGAGTTCATCAGGACAGAAGCTGTTACATAATATTTAAGAAAAACATTAGGTAAAGACATTTCTGAGACTAATTACCAGCAGCAATAGTACACGGCTTAGTATCTGCAACCAATTTGCATAATTCAACTAGTCTTATTAGAATGAATCACCATTTCAGTGGAATAAAAGGTTTCTACATTGTAGAACTTCGAAACACACCCTTTTTTAGGTGCTTCTGCTCACAAATATATATATACATAGACACACTTAGTTTTGTTAGTAATTTTTTAAATGTTCAACAGATATTTCAAAAATAATTCATGTATTCCTGAAAGGTGAAGGGTCTTCCTTCCTCTCCCCATAAGGTAATTTGCAAGTTGTGTCTTACATTTTGAAAAAGAAGAAACAGTTTCTTAAGGGTTTGAAAATGTCCACGGAAAGCTGAGACACAGATGAGATCACTCAAAAGCAACTGCAAAGCCAGCTACAGCAGTGAGAGGAGCACTTCACATACTGTACTTAGGGTGCATCTGTGCTCCATCATGCAAACAAACAGCTGAAGTTCCAAACAGAAAATAAGCCTAAGTGCTTATGGAGCACAAGCATAGGAATTTACTGCATAAAGAAAAGGAGTTTAATCTTAAGTGATTATTTCTATGCCTTAATGAATACAAAGGTCTAGACATTGCCCTTAAATTAAGAATTAATTTCAAGGAATGAAGAATTAGCAAGCAATTATTAGACATTGTCCCAAGTCAACAGTTGAGGCAGGTTTGATTATTTTTGCATCTGAAACTCTCAGAAAAACACTGCACATTGAGATATACAAACAGTTTTCTTAGAGTAAGAGAACACAGACTTTTTTCCTACAAATTGATCAGAGGTAACAAGTTGTATTTATCTGGACAATTTTCATATTAGTTCTCATTTTCTGAAGATGAGAAAATAACTGTTTGCCAGCTCTATTACTTAAATACATTTGCAGATTTGAAATTAATTGGGTTTTATTACTAGGCTTTATTTACTGTTTATCAACTTGTCATATGACATTGATTTTACAAACTGCCATTTTAATTTAGATTCCTTTTCCACACAGAAAATTTACTTGGTATATACACTGACTTATACTAGCATTTATCTTGCCATATAGTAACCATGTAAACACAGAAACATGATCACAAATAATACATAGCCATGTAGTTTTTTTAAGGTGTTTCAAATCATCATAGGGTTTTGCTGAAACATGGAGAGATAAATCTGAAAAGGGCATTAAGAAACATTTTAAAATGCAGAACTAAACTAAAAACAGTAGGAAAGCATGGTTCCTTCCTCATCTAGCTTTGGACACTAAGATTCACCTAAATATATCAGACATTAAGTCTCAGTACATTCTCAAACACTGTTTGATAAAAATACCGATCAAATTAAGAAAATAACACCTTTGCCCATCATGCAAAGTACACTACACTTAAATGAAAAAAAAAAAAAAAGCCTAGGACTCAGGAAGGGCAGAAAAATGCCTCAACAAGCCAGAAATGCATAGGTGTATACATACACATGTAGACAGACAGGCCCTGCTCTGTAGGAAGGTAGATGATTCCAGGACGCCTAAGGCCTATTGCAACGTGTTTTCCATCAGCTGCATTTTATAAAGCTTTCCTGGTTCTACAGTAAGGCATGAAGACCCAACAGCTTGGAAAGCTTAGATGCAATGGCTACCCATGGGTTTACATACTGTAATAACACTACCTCTCAACACTAGAGAGTAACGTCAGGTGGGGAACTGCAGTTCTCAACACACAGAAGTTTCCAATAGTCTATAGCAACTGTACTGCAGAATGACTGGTAGATACAGCAAAGATTTTACTTAGGTAATGCTGCACTTCCCAAGCTCTTCTGTTCTGTATTCTCTTCCCACATCACCTCTGAAATCATCTCCCTGTTTGTAATTAGTGCAGGCAGAGGACTGTGCTGACACAGCTCTTTGTTTTTGTCCTGAGACACAGCTAATACCGTAACACTTCTCATGCCACTTCTGCCCTTAACCACAGACCCCCAGTCTGTAAAATACTGATTTACTATTAACTTGTTTTATATGAATTCTGCTCACACAAGACTTCGTACACCATGCTATTATATAAATCAGAAGAAAACTTTTATTTGGTTGCTGCTGGAGTTCAAACCAAAGGGGTGTTGTAAGAAAAGAATTTTTTTTCCTTCAGATGTTCCCACCACGCAGAAGATCCAAGGAAAAGAGAGAACGCTTCCCTGTAGTAAGTTTAAAAATGTAACTCCAAAGTTATTATGAAAGGAGGAAGAGCTGTTTTCTTTTCATATATTATCCCTAGGAAATAAAAGATCACGCAGGTTTAAATAAATTCTACCAGAGCTTCTCCTAGGGCAACTGAGACATAAATATAAATTATGGCTACTAATTTAATGCCACACAGTATTAGCAAAGCTTTTTAGCCCAGATGCTAACAGGGTAGTTTTGTTTCAGAGACCTGGGAACTCTGCAGGCTACTCTTTACGCTTCCCTGGGCTATCGCGGACACACGCTGTCCTTTGCCAACAGTGTTGTGGCATTAAAAACACCCCACCAAGCGCAGGGGTCTGGTGACATTAAAACCAACAACTGCATGTAAGAAGGGATCTAGAGATCGATGGTAGCTTTCGGCATTTAAAAAAAATTGCCGAATTTTTTTCTAGATTTCACATTTTACAAGATGATTTATGAATCATAACATATACTCTGTCACCAGGTCTGCAGACTCTTCCATTTCAGTTACTACATGTAAGTCTCACGAGCCTTTTAACCCCCCACAACACTCCATCATTCCATCTGCGTCTTTGCTCCTCTCAACATAACCCCAAATTTATCCTTACAACGACAGTGGCACATTTTATGGCAATAATATGGGAACCCAAAGCGTAATTCACAATATAGCAATCAAAGCAAGTGCAAATAATTAGAACCACCTCTGTCATGCAGAAAATAATCTACTTGGTACCAGCAAGCATTTGAAGTTCATTCTCATTCAAATATGCTCTTCTCAGAGACTAATCTCTTAATCAGGCAAATCACCACTGCTGTGAAATACAGCTAGTAGAAAAGCAGCTGACAAATCTTTTATGTATTTTTACTGATATTCTACTTGAGTGATTTAAAATAGCATACAAAGTATATGATCATTAAAGATCTGTTGCGATATTACACAGATTTAGAGCTGTCCTTCAATAGTATTTCAAATACCTCGTAAAGCAAACAAACAAATCAAATGGCTTTTTAAAGTTTAGAAAGATATCGACTTGCTTGGATATGGAAAAAAAACCAGGCCATACAAAGCCATGTGCTGGAAGAACTACCTCTGCCATTTGCCAAGCATTTAAGATTTCCAGAAAAAAAAAAAGGTCTAGTACCTGGAGTGTCCACCCTCAGAATAAAAGTTTTCCCTGTGTAGATTTTAATTACATAAGAAAATAGACACTACATTCCAGCCCCTGCTCTGAGTCACCAGCGATATTACAAACTCATTAAAATCCACCTGCATCATTGCTCTCTCCACATAAAGAGAACTACAGAAGCAACCCAGAGGTTTCAGTGCATCCCTGTGAGACAAGTAATTCAATGTGGAGCTCACTATGCTGTTTTGATGTAACTGAATGTTTTACTTGCTGAATTCAGCAACAACGTGCTCCTCATTTTATTTCCTCCCACCATAACCACATGGCTCCTGTGAGGTCTGTGCGCCACAAGGAGCTCACCACTTGCTATGGGGGAACCGGCAAACATACCTTCCTCCTTGGGGTATTCTCATTGCTCTGAACAAAACAAGTGAGATTTGATTGAGAACAATGTTGTTTAAATGCCAATTTAAGCAAACCAAGTTTTGCTTCCGTTTCCCAATTTTAACAAAATTGTTCAATTTCTGCTAACAGCTAGTAAGAATTTTTTTACAAAACAGGTTTGTAGCATAGTGGGTTATTTCAGCAGCTCTTATTTATGTCCTAATCTTTACCAGAATGGGTTGAGCAAAGAAAGAATATTAGACAGGCAGGAAAGGAAGCAAAAGTTATAAAAACATGTAACTGCATACAATTAAACTTGGGAATTTTACTATACTATTATTACTGCTAATGCCACTATTTAAATTTGATCCATATTTTTCAAGTAAACTGTGAACCTCAGGGTATCATTCTATGCTGATGCACATTAGATATCTAAAATTGGTCTTACTACTATCAATATTACATGGAACTATAGGATAAAAAAGTCAAGAAGTCGAAAAAATTTAGAAAGTTATTAAGCTTCTCAGAACTATATGCCTAGGAGAATGGACTAGATGGGTAACTTAAGAAGTTTTGTGTTTGGTTTTTTTTGCCCCATTTAATAATGGTGATTTGCAGTAAATGCTTGAGTATATTGCCCTCTCGTTTCCAAAGTTATTAAAAAAAAAGTCATCATCTTTAACTCTATAGGGGAAACATTTTCCTGAGCATAACTTACAGTGAAATAAGGAAATAATTTCGCTAACACTGATGGTCATAACAACTGAAGGTGACCACAGTATAACTAAGTAAGAAAAATTAAGACTTCCATTTTGATCTAAGATTAAATTTTACATAAAACCTTTTACAGTAGTACTACCTAAAGTCTCCAGGAGCAAGCTATGGGCTCTCTTATATTTTAAAAAATGCAAAGTCTCTTTCCTCAAGATGCTGTACATGAGTGACTGAAGCTTTATATTGATTTAGGAAACTGTCTACCTCATCCAGCTATTATGCCAACCACTGAGCAACAAGTCTTGGAATTAAGTCAGAATGTGATGAGAGATCAGTCTGGTAACATCCAGGAGCAGAAAAATTATAAATGTAATTATCGACAAACAAACCCAATTGACTATCGCAGCCTTACTTTGGCATCAATTGTCACTATTTGGACAAATGCAATCTAGACAGTAAAATGCAGAACTAATATTTAGACAATGCAGTGTCATCACAAGTTGCTCAGACATTAAAAAACCAGACTTGTTTGAATATCTTTTAATAAAGGAATAATACCTTTGACTTACTTTCCAAAACCAGAAGATAGAGAAAGGCCGTTGGGCTGTTTGTGTTTTGGTGTGGGTTATGAAGTTTGCGGTTCCTTTTAATTCTTAGTTTGAGTTTTTTTTTTTTTATATACTTTTAATAATATAAGACATCACTAAAATTTTCATAGGTTTTTGGATTTGGGGGTTTTTAAACTTTCTAAATCTGCAAGAAGTGGCAAAGAGTGTTACAGGATGTAATGGAATGAGCCAGTCTTGAAAGTACAGGAGATTGTCTTGTACAGTCATCACTCTTTCAAGTACTTAGTAGTGTGAACAGTCATTCTATTTCATTCTAGAATGAATGGGGGTTGGAGGTTGAATTTCACTGGAGACTAGATGATCTTGCGAGGTCCCTTCCAACTCCTGACATTCTGTGATTCTACATGCAATAGAATTCAAGTATTTTACACATAGTGCATGTCCAAAGTTCTTGTCCTATTATTAGTTCACCAGGCTAATTTATGAACATCATTTTAAAAATGTTTTAATAAGTGTGAATTGTAGTACATGATTGTTCTTGGAGATATCAAGGCTCTGCACAGTTTTAGATTTCAAGTATGTTTGCTGGTGTTGCATTATTTCTATTTCTGAGCAATGCGTTTAGAAATAAGACAATAAAAGCATAGCTGAAAACATTTTATGAAGTGTTGGATTTCAACAAAATATAGAAAAAATACATGCACAAGTCTACCCTGAGCTATCTGCCTAATTCAGTACTTTTCTAAAATTTCCTTCAGCATAAGTTCTGAACGAAGCTCAAAGAAACAAGCCTTCGTAGGATCAAATAAGAGCTATTTGCACTTCTGCAATCATATCTGGGCAGACACTGAGACTCAAGTCAACTGTACCATCTCCTAATTTAGGATAAATACATTTCAAACAATTCTCTTTACTTTTATGTGTGATAGTAATTGCCAAAACAGTGACTTTCTGGAGTTGATTTGTTGCAATGCAATTAGAACCATTAACTGCTGCTTAATATTCCATAAGTAGCATGCTGCTAACTCCTGTTCTTTTCTACTACATTGTCTCTAAAATCTCATATGAGGGATTTTACCACCACACCTCACTGCATTTCAGCAATTATTCCTCTATGTAAAATATTTCATGTTGCTTGCATCTTTAGAAATCAGTATATTTTATATACTAACATTTTTAAGAGGGTATTAAGTGCTTCTCCAGTTTTGTGCAACTAATTTTAAACATCCTGTAGTATACAGAGTAGGTTTTTCCTCCTTTTTGCTCTGAATCTTACTAAACCGGATTGTGAAGTAAAATTTCTCTCTATTTCAACCATTTCCATCTGAATAATTGACTTATGATGACATAAGCTCAAATAGAAAGGCTTAGCTCTTCAGCACAAGATATCTATTTAGGCTATTTAGTCTTATTTCATGTATTTTATCCACCTATTCAGGAGGATAGAAATATATCGTGATTGAAATCAGGCATTCTGCTTTTCTTTTAGCACATATGAATTGTAAAATATAACTAAATTGTAGACACTTTTTACAGTTTTTTATCATTCCCAGGTGCTATTAAATATCGGGAAAGTACTTAAGATCCAGACTGATTTTTTTTTTTTTTTGCTTATTGCATTTGTGCAGAAGCAATTTCATATTGTCTGTAGTTTAACTTCCTTGAAACTTGGGCTTAGTACCTGCACTTTAAGTAAGTTGCATTGATCTTTAATGACATATGTGTAATTTGCCCCATTGTGGCTGGTTACCAAGTAGAGAAATCAATGTTTTTTATGACACCAACCAAGCTCACTTACATCATGTACAGACAAGCACACAAAAATGAGTTCAAGTAGTACAGTCTGAGAGATTAAATATGATTTAACTACACGTGGTATCTGCCTATGTGTAGCATGTAGTTTGATACAATATTCTATTCTTTGACACAATTTTCTCACAATTTTATGAAACAGGAGCTCAAAGGAACCCTGACAAACACAAATTCAAGTACTTATATTCTGGGAAGTAACAGGTTTAAGGGGAAATTAGGTCACAAATTTTACCCCTCCTCATCCCACCATGTATATATATATATACACACTTTTTTTTTAATGGGAATAGCAGAAACTGAGTAGTAATACTACTTCTGCTTCTTGATAATGCCCAACATAAAACTACTGAACCAAACCCCTGATGATCATACTGTGGATTAGCCCTTTTCTCAGGCAAAAGCAGGTGTTTGGGGTTAGCACGTACTCTGGCTGACCATGGGCCATGAGAGCATGAAGCATTATGAACTGGGGAGCTCTGCCTGCACAAACTACTCAGTAGCAGGATTCACAAGGACTTTGAGTTAGGAGTTTTCAGTCCCCCTGCTGTCCCAGCAGCACACCTGTCCAAAAGATGATTTTCTTTCCCAAAGCTTAGAGCAACAAAATGGCAAAACGCACAACCTGGCACCGATCCCAGCTCTGCACTAACTTTTACGCACCTACTAAATCACAGTGGCCACAGTCACAAGGTGTCATCAAATTTCCAAATGCGCAAATTCAGCAGTTTTCTTTAGCTACGTTCTCAGAAATGACCAAGCTATTTCTCTGTTAACACAAATAAGAAAAATCAACCTTGGCCTGACAGCAAGCAGAACAAATTTTCAGCCCAACTACCTACACTTTGATAAATTTTAGATGTAAGGTTTTATCTGAGAAGAGTTAAAGTATACTTATAGATGCAACTACTTTAACATTAACAAATATTTAATCTTAAATATCTTATCAGATGTCAATTATCTTAACGAGCTTTAACGAACCTTTTAAAGTGACACAGATATTTGGCAGAATCATTTTTTTAAGGTTTAAATACATAAGTTATATCCCAATATAAGGGGGTCCATGTCAGAGGACTTAACTCCATTTTAAAAGAAATTGTAAATAAAAATGTATCAGCAGATAATCTTACTCAAACTAAGGAAAAAAAGTCAGGCCACACTCTCTATGTTTTTTAAAAAGTCTTTTTTTAATCGTGACACAGTGATTCTCTAAGATTCTAGCAATGGATAGTCAACATGGCTACAGATTGTAATAAACAAAGATCAACTTTTTATACAGAAAAAGCATATCCAGCATTTATAAAATAAAAAATTAATTGAAAAGAGTTAACTTCACAATTCTTTTGGGATATCCTACAGAGAGATTTTTGCCTCCTGTATGAAAAAATATTTTCTCTTTTATAAGGACTTATTGTACAATTAACATATTTACACTTTAACATACCTATATAAATTCTGGTGAAGACTTATTCCACTACAAGAGGGAATTCTGGTTATGCTTAAGGAAAGATTATGAAACTACGTCTGGGGAAAAAAAAAAGACTGAAAAATATTAAACCAGTCTTAAAAATGGATTTGAAAAATGTACTTTTTCACATATGTGAACTACTGATGTGCATACTGAAACAAGCTAAACATTTCAAAATGATAAAGAAAAAAATAAGTTTGCTTGTTAAAACATGTCAAATTCAGATTGGTTGTTTATATGCTACATTTATACATTCCTGAACAATTACTCTGCCAACACACATTCCTCCTTGCATCCAGCACATGCAGAAGATCCAGCTCAATACAGAAGAATGAAATTATGTTCTGCGCTTTCCCTGCTGGGGGCAATATGACTCCACTTGTCTTCAATAAATGACCAGAAATTACAGAGAAGTGGGAAAACTCAAAGCATTATAAAATACTAGATTGAGTCCCTGAAGTAGAAGGGGGCATTGGCACCAAAAATGTCATAATGAAGCTTATCAGGAACTGTAAGTGTAAGGAGCCACTTGAAGTGGATGGAGAAGGCTGAGTAGATGCTTTCATGGTTTGTTTGTTTTTGTTTTTTTTTTTTTATTACTTATGTCGCAGAAGTAAAAACAAAAAAAAAATCACCAGTTAAACAATTGAGGGTTGTGCAGATGAGTTATGATTTATATAAAAACAATATCACTGTCTCAAAAGAATAATAATGTGCTCCACATCCTTTGATAAACTGTTTGCTTTTTTGTGTGTGAACTTGTGAAATTATATCAGCAAAAAAAAAGTGATTAAAGTGAGAAAGGAATTAAAAATGGAACTAAAATGAATAAGCATGTCAGCTCAATACAGGAATTTAAAACTCTTCAAGTCACATTAGTTAT
Source organism: Heliornis fulica (assembly GCA_013399135.1). Lineage (NCBI taxonomy): Eukaryota > Metazoa > Chordata > Aves > Gruiformes > Heliornithidae > Heliornis > Heliornis fulica. The sequence goes on along the minus strand of VXBZ01007859.1, from coordinate 292,348 downwards.
CACCAGACTTTTAAATTAGTATTGTTTGCTTAAATATTCTGTTGTTAAATCCATGCTTACTTATTCAAAATACTCAGTAAAAATACATTTATTTGAAGGTAAGAAGCTGAAATTTAAAATGCCTCCTATTGAAAGGCATAACTAAATATCTGCAATATTTCAACAACTAAATACCTAAACACATTTCACTAGGTGCAATTTTGGTAGACTTATTAATTCAGCCCTTTGATTGTTATTTTCTTGTTTATTATAAATTATATTTACATGGATACATGCAGTTGCTAGAAGATTCTGATACTATCCTATTTATCATGCATCAGCAGCTTAACAAGTGGGCAAATCAGGGGTTTACCTTTTTTCCTCCTGTCTACAGGGGCTTATAAAGCCTTCACCAAACTTCAGATTAAAGTTTTGCTACTACCAGCCTGCACACATTTTTTAACAAAATAAAGATCACTCCAGCCCACTCTCAGCAATATTTAGCCTTGGGGAGGGCAGCGGTGGCTTATTTAAATATAGCCATTACTCAGTCTTTTAAGAGGATGGTGGGGTGTCTACTTGCTTTGCAATTAACATATGTGCTTGAACTCCACATAAAACTGAAAACAGGAAGAAAAAACCCAAACATTAAATAAAATCCACAATTTTGTGAAACTCCTGAAGAAAGCCTCAAGTTCTACAGAGGTGTAATGATCCAACTTATCTGATGTGTACTAAGCTTTCTGCTACTCCATTGTAAGTGAAGCTGTTCTTAGTTTTTCTGTGTTCCAAATGTTTAGTGAATTGAGAGGGAATATGAAGACCAAATATACAGGATCCAGATACTTGTTTCTAAGTCTATTTGGAGAGGCATTTTAATCCTCGTTTCACCAAGAACACCAGTCTACTGTCCTACTGCCTCCGCAGGGCTGACAGCATACAACAGTGTGTTTGAACAAAAGGTGTTCAACCTGCAGCATCACATGTCACTTGTACATGAGACACGCAATCCTTGAAGGCAGCAGCACTAGGAGTGTTGCCATGAAGAGAAAAGCAACTACACCCTTAAAGACAGTGTACCACAAGGCTCAGGGGGAGCTAAATCACTGCTCCTTAGTAAGCTACTTCTTCAACAGGACTTAAGTGCTCTGCCTATATAAGACAAGATGAAGTAGGTGTGTTCTGTCCTTTCCAAATGGGCTTCAAGTTGCATTTGATTCTTTGAAGAGGTTGCTTTCAATTAACTCCTGATACTCTGTTGTTTAGTATCTGCTGCTTGAAGGTTTTAATAAATTTTAGGTAAAAGTGATACCGCTGAACATTTTTAAAGCAAATCTGTTATACTGTTTGGATGAGGAAATAAAGCATACTTCAGCCCAACTACACTGAAAGAGTAGCACCTCAATTACTGTCTCTCAACTCCCCTGGCTACATGAGTTGCCTTGTGAGAACTCCAATGGCACATTCCTCGAACCAATCTCAGCTTGCTGAAGGCTGTTCAATACACAACATGTGTGGTGGCTTTGCAATTAAGAAGAGAGAGATAGAGTGCCTTTGGTGAGAGAGTCTGGCCTCCAACCAGGGTCAAACCACTACAACAAGCTAGTTTATATACTGTCAAAAGAACGTGGCCTTGTCCCTCTTCCTACTCCTCTCTTGCTATTCCTTCTTTGCTTCACCTAACACCTAATCCATTCCTTTTGCCTTTCCCAGCACTAACCTAACACTTTCATGAGCTGATTTCAGTCAAAATAGCTCAAATTCCCCCAAAATACAAGTAGCTGTACTGATGAGTTACTTGCCATTTTACTGAAGGTAGTAAAAAAGGAAAGTGGTGACAGTACAGCCTCAAACGAAGATGGCTGAGGGAAAGGACAGGAATTCTCTCCCCTTTTTTGAGGGCTAATCAGTAGAATATACATTTTTTTCAAAAAGCAGCTTCCAACTCTGTAGTACAGATAAAACCTCTCAACCAATTATTTCAGTTCAGATGTTGAATGACAAGGTAAGGATCACCAGTAATGGTGTACAGAGATCTCTGGCATGTTCTCTTTCCATGAACCAGCATTTCTAGTCAAAATTATTACTTAACACTCTGAAGTGAACAGAAGCATCTTCTCTATAAGATTAACATCTCAGGGTACTTGCTATACATTCCAAAGGCTTTCTTTTAAAAGCAAAAGAAATATAAAATCGAGTGCATCCATAAAGATTTATAGAAATGAGGCTACTATCAGCTGAGACCTTGAAGGTTCTAGTCTTTGAAATCCTCTGACAAGGTATAAACATTAAATAATAAGGTCCACTGGAGAGTTAAATTAACTTCTAACATAACTTGGCCATTTTTCCTAGGCAGCCAGACCCTTGTCTCCTCCTCTACATCCCAAAAACCACCAAGATCCTTAGAAGTTTACTGTTAAAACAACATGAAGACTTATTAGATGTTTCCATTTTAATTAAATATCATGCACAGTTTGGTCTTTTTTCCTTTGACTAACAAAAGAATGCAGAGATTTCTGCATAAAAAAAATTAACTCATTGAGAGACTGTTTAGAAAACTGAGAGGAAAGAGTTTATTCAAAGGCCCTTTGGAAGGTGAGAAGAATCCTTGCAGCAGTCTTACATGTTATGTAACTTAAATATCAAAGAATGTGACCAAATAGCTCTAAGGAAGAAAAATGTCTATTTTTCGTCTTGCAACTTAATGAAGTCTAATCTGTAAATGTAGATAACAGTATATAAAATTGCAGACAGAAAGATGAATTAGGCCTCGGGCATGGTGTAGTGAAAAAAATGATCTAAAATGTCTCCGATGATGAAAGACAGAGGTCTTGTTCTGTCCCTTTTCTCACCTACTCTTGCTGCTGACCTTAGAGTTCAATCTGTTTCCTAGTATTTGGGTAATCAAATCTCAAAGTCCTCTTCCTCCTAAGCATAATATGTGGAAGGAAAAAACATAAATCATTTCATTCTCCACTGTGGAGTTATCCACATGGTCTGGATAACAAGAGCTGGTACGGCAGGCATGTGAGTAACGAGCATGTGAAAGGAGCATTCGGAAGTGCCTATGAATGCATTTGCACCAAAAATCATCATGCTACAACCCTTGGTCAGATTAAACACTAACCACGAGATTTGAGATCACTCTTAAAAAAGTGTTGAGGAATAATAAGTACTAGTAACAGCAGGGCTAGAATGAAAAAAAACAAAAAAAACAAAAAAAAACCAAAAAACAACCCCAAAACCCCACAAAAGCAAAACACAACTAATAAAGGAAAAGCCCATTTTGACTCCTGTCAAAGCCAGAAATCACTGGCCTCACCACCTATACTTAGGTGCACCCTCACTGCCAGGCACTGAGGACAGCTGAAATGACACACAATGCAAGAAGTAGGGAGGCGCATTTCCCCCCGTGATCTGCCCATGTAAAGGTTTAGACATTTTCTGACAGTGTGTGGATGACAGAGGCAGCACACGCACACAGAAAGCACTCATGTCTCCAACATGAGGCATGTTTAAATAGGGGACACTTCAATCCCAAATGAGGTGTGTCTGTGACCCACGCGTGCTATGAGGGAGATGCATGCCAATCTGGGGGTTGTTGGTAGAGTTACACCTTTGGGGGATTTTGAACTGCTTTAATCCCAGTTTGATGGAATTGAGACTTTGGGGTGTGGGAGGGTTAGCAGTATGAGGACGTTGGGGTTGGGTATGCTTTTGTTTGTGTGATACTTTTCCACCTACAATACCCCACCAGAGACAGGCAAGTGCAGAGCTGTAAGTGACTCTGGCACCAAAAACTTGGGCTTAGCTTGCAGTTCCACTACAGCCTGACAGTTATCAGGTAGCTGTCAGCATTTTCCACTAATGCATTCCAACACAGAGCTGGTATCATTTTCCAGTGACCCCCATTAAACCACTTCCTGGCCATTTTCAGTGACAGGCATTAAACTAACTCCCCTTGGGGTGCCCAGGTTCTTGGAGTGTGCCTAAATAAGCAGACAAAACTCTTGGAGGTGCCATTACCCCTTTTGTTCATTTGAATCTATAGTCTTACAGAACTCAGATGACAGGCAAGTCACACACATTTAAGACAAGCTGAACCTTCTAATCTTCCTTGAGAATTAGGATGCTACTCTTGTGGTTGGGTTTTTTTGTTTGTTGTTTTGTTGTGTTTTGGTTTTTTTTCTTAAAACCACACCCAGAAAGTTGATGTTACCCTCTTTTAATAGTTATCTGCTATATCAATTTTCATACGGCAGTTCTGATTCAGTTTCCTGCTACTGCTGAGGTTTGAATCCCTTCCTGCAATCCTAACCATGCTTCAGGCTAATTTTAGGAAAAGCAGTCACTGTTGATCACAATTCTCCCACTGAAGTTGTGCCACAGTGAAGGAAAGCCAATATTTACTATATAAGAAAGGAAGGAGTTTATCTGCAAGCCATACCCTCGCACAGGGTAAATATTCCTTTAAGCAGCCAATGAAACAGCAACCAAACTCACAGAACAGACTTGTGCCACCTGATCCAATTACTGATGAATTCCATATAAGGATGTGCATTCCTGGCCAACCCTGCCATCTGCTTCCCCTTACCAGCCCTGCTCTGTACCCAGCCTAAGGATAAGTCACCCAAGAGCGTATGGTAAAGGAAATTAGGAAATTCTTCTCCCAGCTTTCTACCAGTGTATAACTTAACAGTTATACACTGGTAGAAAGCTGGGAGAAGTATGACAGGAATATGGCAAGATACCCCAAATCATTTCAAAGACATATACATTTAAATCCAGATTCCTCAAGAAAAATAACTTTGAACTTAAAAAGTTATTTCTTTTAAAGTTATTTAAGTACTTTAAAAGGCAACATTCAGAAACACTAAATTTAACCATGACAGAAACCTTCCTAGATCTCTGAGGGAAAGAAAACACAGATAGCTTGACCCCAGATGAATGCACTCCTAGCTGGTGCTAAAGAAACCATGCCCACACTACATGTGTTTCAGGAGCATTAACCTGGGCTGGTTGATTCTGCTACTGTGCGTGAGGGCCCAACAGAGGCTGGAGGACATTTCCCCACACATGGAAGATACCTCCTGGCTGGGCTTTGCTTGCAAGGAGCCCAGCTGTGCTTTCCCAGGCTGCTCTAGGAAAGGAATGGAGAAGTCTTAGGTGAGAAGATACAGAAGCACATGCCTCACCGTAATGGAAATAGCCTTAGATCCTCTTAGATTTAGAACCTTGATTTGTGTCCCCCTAAATGGGTATTATCAGATTTCCCAAACAACGAACAAGTTTTTGTATTTGCTTTTGACATAAAATAGCATAGCTGATCAAGGAAAACAGTGCTATGATATGCAGAAACCAAAAAAAATTCCACTAGAAATATCGGTGTGTGAAAATACTTTTATAAAAATATATATATTTTCTGTAAAACATAGAATAGTAGAATGCACTGGGCTGGAAGGGAACTTTCAAGGTCATCTAGTCCAACCACCAACAATCTCAAGAAAAAAAAAAAGACAAAGAGCAAAAAACAAGAACAGAGGACCCTACCCCAAACAAAAAACAATTTGCCCAGAAAGCAAAACTAAGGACATAAACAAAAAACATTATCTTGTAATAGTCAGATCAACTGCATTATGGAGAAGGTGTGAAAAAGAAATACTAACCAGTTAGCTTAGTAATGAAGTCAGCAGAACTGTTCTACTCTCAGTTCTTAAAAACTCATTTACATAAAATTCAGGTGTTCGTATTTTGCTCTATTATGACTGTCTCCTCAGTGCTTTGATCTTGAAATGAGGACTTTTGTCCTACTAAAACTAAACTTACATGCACATCTTCGCTCCACTAAAACAAATCTTACATTCATAAATATTGCTAGAAAGCATAATCAAATTACTTTGAAAGCTGTATTTCAATTTTAAGACATGAAGCTAATATAGGTATAAATGTAAAATTAACCAGGAATTAATGAAATATTTCCCACAGTATGGCTCCTTATTGATAAGCAACCACCAGAGCATTTGAAAACATTTCAGTTATCCATAAACATGTAAGTTGTGCTAAAAAAGTTTTGGGGGAAGATTTTTATAACCTTTAGTAAATATTATAATTAAGATATACCAAAACGTGTTAATACATTCTTGGCATCATTAAGTTCTTTTGCTTTAGCTACTGAAAATCCCCTATCCAGATCTTACTGTCATTAATTTCCAGCAGCTGCTAAACATGACATTTATTATATCATTACAGTACTTCTAGACTAGTTCTGAGTATTCTAGAAATGTTATCTATATTCAACACGTAAAGTACCTTACCTGTCCTTTGCTTCATTAAAGGTAGGTAGTCCAGAAAGAGAACCAAACTGAAAAATTAGTTCAAGCTAAAAATGAGCACATGCAATAAAAAAAAGTGCCTTTCAGGCTTTGTCTAATTTCCAAGAGATGAAAGCTGTGTATAGCCAGGTTTAGAAAAAAAATGTAGCAATACATACATCCAGAAAGCACCAAAGATTATTTTGCCTTCCCCTCTCTGCCCCCAATGCATAAATTGGTCTACAGACCTTTACAGAGCAAACTGGATTTCACGCAAGAAAATCTCTTCAGACCCCAATACAGCCCCAGCATGGGACACACATTAGAGTAGGCTAGAGATTCCAGTCTACTAATTGTTTTCATGGTCCCTTCCCTGAAGGGAAATCTTCTCTCTAAATCACATACACAATGTAATTTGGTCATTTCAACACAGTTGGAAAATATGTGCCTTATTTTACACTACTTCAGAGCAGGGATTTTTAACCTGTAGAAACAAGGCTTCTGCCACCCTTTTATTTGAATTACTGCACACCTGGTTTTGTACCTTTTGCCCATTTTTAATAAATACTGAATATTTATGATATTGAGTTTCCCACATCACCAGCTGAACAGGCAGTCCCTGTGGAGGAGCAGCTTGAGAGTTACCTCTGATGCTTAGGTTGCTTGTTAGTCTGCACAGGTTCCTAAAGCATTTTAAGAATACATTTTCCCTCATCCATCTGGTTGTAAAGGGGTAAGGGAATTAGCTAAACACACTGTCAAGGGTTTAAAAAGAGCAAGGGTAAGACCCTGAAGGAACTGTGAAAAAGTGAAGTCTAAGGAGTTTGAGATATGGAAAGGATCCAAGCCTACTGCAGCACATACTTCTGCACCTCACCCAAAAGGAGAGCACAGTCTTCTATAATACAGGATTTTAATCTTGCCAAATTAGACATTGAAAGTAAAAACAGTCTCTGAAGGCAGTGGAAAAACCAAACACAAAGGAATAATTCCATATATTCCTTGTTCTGCTTCCAAGAATTCCTCTCCCAAACTTCAGTGAAAGGACGGGTTGTTTTTTTCCCCCCATAGGATTCCTCTACAGAAAAGGAGACACAGAACCAAAGGACAAGTCACATCAACTCTTATACCTTAGTGCTTGCAGTGGGTGTCTCTGTTCAGACACACTCTTGTCTAGCACAGAGACAAGGCTTTAGTTATTGAACAGTTTGTGTTCAAAAGCTAATACTAATAACGGCGAGCTTCCTTTTAAATAATATCTACTTAAAAACCTGACCTTATGTTTCCTTAATAGTCTGCAGCAGATAACTACTGATTTTTTCATGGCATGAAAAATTATTTTAGTGAATTTCATAATAAGAACTCATGCAATAACTTAAGATGTTCTTAATAAGCAATTAAGCTATTATTGGTATTCAGATCCTGAAATAATACACATCAGACAGTAATTGCGCATTACCACCCCCACTGGAATTTGATGGTGCAAAAAAACCCCAAACAAACCAAAACCTTATTACAAATATTCCAGATTTTTCTTGCCATTTAATTCCAGGTCAGGATTTTGAAAGAACTGCATGCAAACATTGATTTTGTTCTAAAAGTGCTGAATAATCTCAAAGGTACTCTCTTCAAATGTAATACTAGGAAAAAAAAAAAACCCAACCACATTTTCTCAAATTACTTCAAATTATCAAAGGAATTACTCAGTATAGCTACTCAGAAACCAAAATTGTAGGTACCTGAATAAAATACTGTATTTCTGATATATTATGTAAACATACATCCCAGTTCTTCTGCATAAAAAGTTTATTTTCTAATTTGGAAGCCTCAATGGTTTTGGTTGCAGGAAGCACAGGTAGAGCACACAGGCACCTCCTGAGCAGTTGTGACAGAGCAGTCTGCAGTACTCTTTAGCATAACATTACTTACATTCTTATGGGACTATATGGTCCTGAGTTCTAACAGTGAAAAGTCAATCGGGAACCTATGCATTGCATATGCTTAGGAGCTGCAAATTTTTGCTCCAGCTGTGTTTTTAGGATTTATTGAGTACCTGAAGCAAATGGCAGTTGCAAACACCCTTCTTCCTTTGAGTGACTGGACCAAGTGCATGTGCTGAAAGCAGGGTCTGAAAAGTCTCCTCCTGCATAAAAGTGTGTGCCTTCACGAGTCACTGACAAGCCACGTTCTTCCTAGCACTATGAATAGGTCTAACTGTGAAAACCAGAATGGATTCTGAGCAGTGGTTATTGAGAATATCCCTGACTAGCAAAAGTCAGACTCAGTTCTTACAGCAGTCTTTTAGGGCAAGAATTTTAACTCACACACACGGAAGAACACTTGTAGTGGTCAAATATTAAGCAGGGTTTCAAAGTGATTGGTACAATGGAAAGCCTCACTTCTTGACCAAGTACAAGCCTGTCATTTCAAACTTCTTTGGCTTCCTTTTCAAGAGAAAGAATGAGACAGTTTTTCTGCAATATTTTAGCTTCCAGAGAGTGTAAACCAAATTGGCAGCACTGCAATATATTGTTCTCTCAAACTGAAACATAGTTGTAGTGGCAATCTTGCAATCCATCTCAAATTAAAATCCTAACCCACTGACAAAAAACCCAAATGCTGAACTTTAACATGTCTCTGCACACAAGTCTCTGGTTCTATGGGAATCTAAGCAAGGATTGTTGATACAGTTTGGTCCTTCCCTCCTCCTCCTTTACACAAAGATTCTTTGTCTCCTAAGGACTGGCTATACAAGCACTGCCATTCCAGACAAAACTTTTTTTTTAATTAAAAAAAAAAAACCAAACCTAAGTTGTTTATAAGATATCTGCCATCTCAGTGCCATAAAGCAGCTAAGCATAGGGGTAGAAAAGCATTTATAGATGACACATCTCCCATTCATCTGCAGTAACAATTGTTAAAGGAACTACAGATCTGTTGCTAAAACAGCAAGCCAGGTATCTGAGACTGAAAGAACTTAATTCCAAATGTTTTGTCCTGTTCTACTCTAAACTTCCCCATCAAAACACCCAACAACAACAAAAAAGTTATTAGGTGCACCCTTACTCTATGGTCAAAGTCCACAAGCCAATGGTGAGAGACTATTTGATGATTATAATCTTCACTTCTGAAGTGGCCTTAAAATAATGGCAAAATAACTAGAAATTTTCTCATATGTTTTAAGAAGCAAGGCCAAACCCTGTAAAAAGAGTTAGAAGATGACTGAATACAAGTATTCATTAGCATTCCGGTAATTTATTTTTGTGTTAAATATTTTCAGTCCAATTTCACCTGTTGTGCTTAGCTACTGCTGGGGCTGAGCAAACAGAAGGCTAGCATTATTAGGAGGGGTGGAAGATCAAAAGGGATTTGAGGATTAAAGGTTTTTAGATTTTGGCCTAGGTAGGCTTGGTTCAGATCATGTCCATAATTAAGCAAGAACGTATTCCAAGCATGTGGTGAAATGTCTAGTTTCCCCAGAGACTAAGCATGTGTTGTTCTCTCTCAAAAATGCTGTCCATGTTTTATGGAGTCCATGGAAGACTTGTTTCAAATCAGGTCTTCTGAAGAAGCAACAGTGAGTGGGGAGGTGAAATGAAAATTTAAGTTGGCATTATCTAGAAAATTGAGTTTTTCTTTTCCTATTTACCTTCCACTTCATGCTGCATTTTTAAGTTGATATTCAACTACCTTCTAGCTTGAAGGAATGATTAACTCAATACAAATGTGAATCTTTAAGTATTCTTCCATTGTAAAGGTGATAAGGGGTGAAAGAAAGTGTAAAAAGGTGTTGCACAAGTCCGCTTATCTTTAAAGTAGGGATTAGATTTAAACAATCCTGAAAAATATTTTCCAGATGAATAGAATGAGTGTGAACTCTCATTTATGAGAAAAGCAAGCTCTAAAAAGTGATGAAGTGAATTCTGTAACAAAAGTTACTGCAGTAACAAGAGTTACTACAAGCTGGTAAGGGAAAAAAGAACTGGGAGAAGTAGGAAAGTCAATGCTTCATTTTATTTTGTTGTTATAGACTTTAGGCGAAGCTAAACATTCACACTCTTCTCTAAAAGCAGGCTTTCTGCCTTTTATATGTGTTGCACTGACAGCTGGGGTAAAAAGAGTTGTTTTAATTAAAACTTGACTCTAGGGAAGATCTTGTGCAACTAGCATCTGTAGCTGGCCTGATGAATCTCCAGTAAACAAACAGACAGAGTGTTTTAATACAAGTGTCACTGTTGCAGAGGATTACAAAAAAGCAGTTTTGCTGGCATTTCTGAATATTCTGAATATAAAGCAGTACTATTTCTAACAAAGCTACATCTAAAATGAGTTGTATTTGTTTTTCCTGAAACAGTTGCAAGTAAAAGCTGCCCTGCTTGTACACTTGTTAAAAAAACATTTGAAATTGTGCACACAGTTTATTCAGCTGTGTCTCCTAACACATTTTGCACTAATCAGACTCACAGCAAAATCAGGTTTAATACATACAGTAATAAAAAAATAAAGCTGGAAACATTTTTCTGAGGGTAAAGTAGTTTGGAAACTCTAGAACTTTTCTGTCAGTATAATGTACTCCTTCAGGAGAGGTAGCACTTAATAAAACAAATTCCAGTTTAAACCATAATGCATTTAAAACAATTGCATTAAAAAAGAAACAAACATGTTCAAACATACTACTGAATGCCATATTTGGAAGAAAATTTGGAGAAAAGATGGGTTGAGTCACAGATTCTACTACAGCATAAAATACTTACATATACTACAGACTTCATAATAGTGGTTACAGACTATAAATAATTATACCCTTTTCTACTTAGTCATGAGCTGGTGATGTCTTATAATTTCACATTTCCAGTATGGCTTAGTTCATAGTTCCCATGTTTGATTATTTTATGCTTGACTTCTAGGCAGTGTTTACACTGCCTGTTCTCAAAACGGATTTTTTTTTTCCAACTATAACAAAGATTATTACAACAAAAAGAATATGACCTACTTCACAACTAAGGGCCTCAATAATACACACTGACCAACATAGATGAATTGAGAAATGCTACATGGAGTATGCCTGCAGAGAAGCCCAAGTATCTATAAATTAAATCTCATTACATGATCTGAGCTTGAAAATAGGAAAACACTGCAGTAGAGCATCTTTAGGCTCCAAACCAGAAAGCTTCTGACTTAAGAGACAGTAGAAAAATAGGAGTAACAGTCTCAGAGCATATTTGTCATCAAACAAAACAGCTTTTTTAATTTAAAAGGACAACATGCCCAAAATATTTGTAGCAGTACTGGACTAAAATAAGAGTAAAAGATAGTTTGAACATAGTGAAATTCAAATACCTACAAGTTCTGCATTCAGAAAATTCAGGAGGAACAGAGTTCTCAACAAGCAGGTTCCTCTCAATATTGCCTCTATTAATGTAAAGCTCATTAGAAATAAGGCACAATGTAAGCGATAACCTGTACTTATAATTCCATATCAAGATTTAACAGAAAGGTAGGGATGCCCAAATTCTGAATTTACAGAAGATCTCTATTTGGTCACATAGGATTTTTTTTTTTTTTTTCAAAATGTGCAGTATGGTTAGAATAGAAAGTTTGCTGCTAGATGTAGACATACTTACAATATCATAAATCCTAAAATTTTTTCCTCACTGTAACTGATGCTGTAAAACATGGACTAAAAGCCTTGTTACACTGAATACCATGCTATCTAAAAGTTCACAATAACTACTGTTATAATCAGGAAGAGTCACTGATACACGCTGCTTTCCCAACTGTTTTAATTTCTCCCTTTTCTTCTTTCATCAGTATAAACAAAAGGAATTCATATCTGTTTGCTTGTTACATTATTATAGAAAAGAAATAGTCAAATTATTTTTACTATTAGTTTGAGGTATATGTCCAGTATTTTCCCCATTTATTTCTGTCTACCACTGCGCTGCTTTAGATTGAGAAATTGTTCCTTAAATACGACTATTTATGAATGTATTACCTTTGTTTCAGTGGAAGCCCTTTTCCCTCTTTTGCTTAATTGTACATTTTCCTCTTGGGTATAAATGAGACCATTATCCACTTTGAAAAGTGCTCGAGATCACTTACTGAAGTTAGCTCCCAATACACCATACGTGTGTTCCATAGTATCTGTTAAACTTAGATCTGGGGTTTTTTTAACGGAAGGGAGGTACCACAATGAGAAAAATAATCATGAAATTCTATTCGTATAACTTAGGTAGATAGTATTTTATTTTACATATTAGACCTCCTACCACTAGAAGTATATCTTTAGTCAACATATTTATGGCCTTTAGCACATGTTGGAAATGTGTAATGCTTATATCTACTCCAGGTCTCTTGACCAAAGAGTGTTACAGAGCCTGACTAAGATGACATGTAATTTTACACAGCAAAATATAAAGTGTCTATGAAAATAAATTACTGCTGAACTTTCTTAAAAAATAAATATATCAGATGCTCATAACTTACATTTTCTTTCTGATTAGTCTTATTTCAACTTTTGGAAGGTCCCATACATGGTAATAAAACTTTAACTAGGGCAATTTTAAAGATCCTTGCTTCACAAACAAAGCGCACCAGGGAAATGAGAAATACATGTACCAGCCTTTTGCCTTTCAGTCAAAATACAAAACTTTCTATTCTAAGTACATGGAACAGATACCACTATCTTTTCACCTTTTACCCAACTCAAAATAGTGTCTCCTGTCTCAAAAACCTCATAAGACATCTCATCTGCAATACACTGCTATGCATTTTAACTTCTGCCAAACTGGTCTATCTGGTCGTGGATCATGACATCATCCTAGAGACCTTTCTCAACAAGAAAAAAAAAAGAAAAAAAGGACAAGAATTACTATTGAAGCTGAAATCATAGCTGATGTTTCAGAATTGCTAAGGAGAGATTAAAAAAACCCCATAACTTCTTAGTCATCATCACTAAGACCAGGACATCAATTTGTTATACTCAAATATTATATACCTGTATTTTATTAGAGCTTCCCATAGAATGTTTACAAAGGATGGAGTATTATGTTCATGGACTCACAACCATATATAATTTACTTTGGGGAATCCTCTTTACAGCCTTCACATCCTTTAAGTTCAGTCACAGCTATTAGCTTCTTTATGTAAAAATTAAGAAATAAGTCCTCAACATCCGCTGACTTACATTGCACTGTAAATCTCATCACTACCCAAGAAAAAAGCAGCTGCTCATGTTTGACTCCATCTGAAGTTTTAAAAGACTCAGCCTGACACGTTATACAGTTATGTATCTTCAGACAAAAAACACAACACTGCATTACAGCTGTAATGTTGTCCTCAACACAAGCAGAAATAAATTGAATCCAAACAGTAGGGAAAGTACACTATCCTTTAGATTGAGCATTATAAATCACAATGAAAGGGAAGCATTTTCCATTTCACTGGTTTCCAGAGTAGTATTGTGCTGCACCAATATAAAAGTTACTGTTGCAACACTGAAGTTGCCTTCTCCCCAGTACTTCATTAGCAGTATGGAGCACCTAACATTTTTAGAGTATTGGTTTCTGAACTCTCTTGAAACATATGAGCATGTTTTCGTGTTTACCAAGTGAACTTTCTTTTTTTCTTAATACATACAATGGCTAGGTATGATGAACACAAAAAGAGTGCAAGATTAAAGGCAGTGATTTACAATGAAGGCAAGACAACTCATTCCTTCCCACTCAAATTTACAGAATGTTAGCTACGTGTTCTTATACCATATATGTACATAAGTTAAGGCTGTGCTGAAGGTCTTTTGTAAAGACATATGTTCATCCTGCCTACATCTCACTAGGAGACAGCAGTCAAAACCATGTGCTCCCAAGCTCTGGTTCCATAGCCATTAATACTGGATCTGTACACAGCAGCACACATTTGATTTGTATTAGACATGAGAACACAGCCGCATTTTTCCTTCAAATTAGATGGTTCAGACAATATAGTCCCTGTGATAGCTTTATGCTCTACACTGGTTACATGACAGCTATAGTAGCACAGATAATAGTTAATCTGGCATAAAGCCTGACAATAATGTTGTCAAAATTCCCAGAAAACTGTTGAGTTAGCAAAATATGTTTGTACTGGATCAGTGCTTGCAATCATGTAGGTGCAGCATCCTTGATTAGAAGTAGGAACCCTAAAGCATAATTCAGTCTGCTGTTGCACCATGGCCTCAGAAGAGTTTTCCATGACTGGAGCATAGAGCTGTGAGCCACAGCTTACTCCTGGTGAGACCATGTGTGCAGGCACCCAGCCTTTCTGCCTGCCATCCAGGGAGGCTGAACCCCATGGAAGGCAAAGGCATGAAGCAGGAACAATAACTTCTTGTGGCTCTGAATGTGTGTTAACACAAAGCACGTTACAGGTAATTTCACAGGGAAAGGGTGCATATGATATTTTTAAATGCTTGGCACTCTTGACAGTGATATACATAATTCAGCCTCAATTTATGCACAGCTAAACTTCTAGGGTAAGAAAAGGGTAAAAAAATGAACATTTATTACACCTCCCAAAATAACAGTTGCTTTTCACTACACAAACTACTCGTGTGGCACACTTATCTAAAAGGAAAAGACCTTTTCCTTTTCAAAGAATATTACAGACCTTACAACTATCCTTCAATACTCCTTCTTTAAACTTCTTTGGTTCACCTATAAAGCTGTGAATAGGCTTATCTTGCATATACTAGAAAGGAAGGCCTATTTCAACAGTACAAAACATTTTTCAAAGGGTAGGAGAAAAGATCTCCCGAGGAATTTGATTATGTTTCAGTACAATACATGGACTTTAAATTAGCGACAAAATACATATGAAACCCAGTCCAAGACAGCCATCCCAAGACACCAGTTCATCAGAAGCCTATGTCCCCATTCTTAAAATAAAGCACAATTCATCCGAATAGTGAGTAATACCACAGAGAAAAACCAATTTTTTGGTCTTTTTTTAGCTGTGAAATTATTTTTTAACATTTTGGGTGCTAACTTCTAAATTAATATAGAATTAAATCACCATAACTGAAGTATTTCAAATTTAGAATAAGCATATTTTACATAAAGTTTTATGCACACATATGGATTGGGATCCCTGAGAAAGAGCAAACATAAAGGTAGGGCAGTTGCTTAATAAAATAAATTTCCCAGTGGTCACTTTAAAGAACATGATCCCAATCTGGATTCTGACTATTTTTTTCAAGGCCAGCTAATAGGCTCCTGTCTAACTTGCCTTGTTTCTATTATTTGGTACCAGCACTTTGTTCTGTTGGCTTTACAGTCCCAAAAGTCACAATTATTTTATAAGTAATTACTACTATTCCCTATGATACTAACATATTCAAGTTCCCAGAATAATAAATTCCCCCTGAGCTGAAGTCCATACCTGGTATGACCAGTTTATCCAAAAAGCTTTTTCTTGGCCCATGATGTTTAGAGAGGTGCAGGCTTGATTTAGGTGCTGCTAGGCAGCACTTTTGACAGACAGTGCTTTTGGGAACATCCTTTATCCTACTTAAGCACAAGTTGCATACAACAAAGAACATAGCAGTGGTTACAATCATAACTGGGATGCATCCCACTCCAGGCATAAGTTGAAACCTTCAAAGAAAACCCTGTACCAACCAATACATCCTACCAGTGCAAAGGAAGTACACAGTGGTGGTGTTTCACAAAGGCAAATAGTCACAGAGAAGAAGTGATTTAACCCAAAACAAGACCAAGAGCACAGTACGAATCCCTAATTGAACGCAATTAATTTCACACTATAAAAGTTGTGAAACGAGCTTTTCTGTCCAACTGTCCTCCTCCTCGCAATGTCCACATCACATACAATGCCAACCTAAATGCCACAGCTCATTAGACTGCTATGATTAGATAAGGTGTCTGCATCCAGACCAGTTACATGAAAAACAAGTCTCTAAATGTAAAAAGGGGTGGAAACTAAATCTGGAGGGAAGGGAGGACATACAGAGAGACCTGGACAGGCTTGAGAGATGGGCCTCTACAAACCACATGAAGTTCAACTGCACCAAGCGCAAGGTCATGCACATGGTCTGTTGCAATTCCAAGCACAACTACAGCTGATTACAACACTAACTTGACACAGCCCAGAGGGCCAATCATACCCTGTGCTGCATCAGGTGATTCGCCCCCTCTACTCTGCTCTGGTGAGAGTATACCTGGAATAGTGTGTCCAGCCTTGGGGTCCCCGGTAGAGAAAGATGTGAAGCTGTTGGAGCAAGCCCAGAGAAAGCCACAAAGATCATCAGAGGGCTGGAGCACCTCTCCGGTGAAGACAGGCTGAATGAGTTCATCTTGTTCAGCCTGGAGAGGAGAAGGCTCCAGGGAAACCTTATAGCAGCCTTCCAGTACCTGGAGGTGCTACAGGAAAGATGGAGAGGGGATGTTTTTCAGAGAGTGTAGTGACAGGACAAGGACTGTAGGCTTTAAAAAAAACCCCAAAAACCACAAAGGTAATTTTAGATATTAAGAAACACTTATTCTCTATGAGGATGGTAAGGCCCTGGCACAGGCTGCCCAGAGGAGCTGTGGCTGACCCCATCCTGGCAACTGTTCAAGGCCAGGTTGGATGGGATTTTGGGCAGCCTGGGCTAGTGAAGCTGTTCCTACCCATAGCAGGTGTTTTTGGAACCAGATGGTCGTCGAGGTCCAAACTTTTCTCTGAAAATGCTACTATATCTTTCAAAGTAACACATAGCATGGCCGCAGCCTGAAAGGGGAAGAGCATTTTGTTTTGAGTTTGGTTTTTTTAAGTTGTTTTGCATTGAGCTAAACACATTCAACCCCCCAAAACCTTCATTTTCTAGATAAGCAGAATACATTTGGGATTTACACAGCAAACAGCTAAAAAAAAAAAAAAAAGAAATCCCAAAACTATAAACAGCACTTACAAAACTGCCATTTTTAAGAATTAATACGGTATGTTTAGTGCAACTGCAATGTATGTTAAGCAATGCACATCGCATTAGTGGAAATACTTGTTACCCACTGAGTTTGACTCGTACCTCAGTTTAGCATTACCCAGGGCACTCTCAGCAGCCCACGTTTCATAAAATTTAACTTCTTTCCTCCCTCATCCACCTCACCAAGGATGATACATGGTACAGAAACAAGTGTGTTACCCTGTTACACCAAAGAGAGGGACCCTCCATCCTTATAAGCAGAGTTCTGAATTTTATGAATTAGTAATTAAATCTAACAATTCACTTTCATTTATTCAAATGTTTTTTCTACTCTAAACTGATCTGCAGAAAATCTTATGCAATAAGTTCTATGATGCACGAAGAGCTGCATTCATCCCTTTAAGCGTAAACTTAGTTAATAATACTGGTAAATTGTCTTTAATCTCTTGCAAGGTCAACATTGTATTTTTAAGTTTACTTTGCAAAAACAACATAGCTGCAATATGCATAACTTTATATTAGCAGCTAAGAAAATGAATCCATGAACAGTAAGAAAATACTCTTGAATAAGTATTTAAATTGCATTGTGAAAGAGAACCAAGCTAAAACTCTGCACAGCTAACTTGCAAAATCCAATTCTTTCTGTTCCTTTGATTTTGAAAGGTAAGGAGTGCTAACTTGAGCTCCCAGTTTTTGCCTATGAAGAATCTGGGTCTTTTTGTAACAGTCTGCTGCATGTGAATCACTTAAAAATATTCAGCTTCATTTAATCTGACAGCACAATAACTTACATATTGATTGTTCTCACCTTGAATACTTGGAATTTAGCAACACCTCCATGCACCTACTTGCATACCCTCATCTTAACAAGCTTAACACAAAACATGTTTAAGTCAAATTCAGTGGAATCAGTTTTCAAGTTCAATTAAGTTTAAGAAAATTATCTGAAAAACTGCACAATCTATTAAACGCATCACATAAGGGGAGCATATTTTAGGGAAGAGAATTCCCAAGCTTACCTTGGCTTGCAAAACATCACAAATTTTAAAATATAATATGGTCCTGAGAGCTTTGCATATATTTCCAAAACTCATTCTTGCTTATCTAATAGCTCATCTCCAGTATGTTAAGTCTGCTTTAGTTTCAGAATACACCACATCTGAAAAAAGTCTTCCTTTCTGGATACAAAATGCTGAGATTTCTGATATTTCATGTTTTTATCAGTACAATCTCTGCAATGGAAAAATTACCCTTCTGTATATCCCAGGTTTCAAGCAAGAGAGGTGCTGCACAGCTTAGAGCTCTAAGTGGGTAAGGAAACCTCAGGTTTGGTTTCAGATAGCTACCATAAGTCTTGGAGTGATCTACAATCTAAAGCTATCCCAAGAGCATTAAGGGGACCTGGAGAAACTGGATTCTTCAGTGAATTCCAAGTAACGATGGGTGGAAGACCAGTGGCAGAGCTGCTGCACAATGTAAGAGAATGAATAAAACTCCTTTTCAAACTGACCAGGTTGCAACACTGTCACTCATATCCATCTCCAGCCAGCTGGAGCTAGGGAACAGAAGAATTGATTTATTGGAGGAGAAAGCCAGATGTAATACATGATTCCTTACATAGATCCATGTAAAATTGCTCTGATAAAATGCTTTTCCAGATCACACGTTTTTTGCCAGTTCCATTTTTATTCCTTACAGCTTTCAGAGAGCAACTGGAGGATTCTGCAATTATAAACTCTTCCCCCCATCCACTTACAGATCACATTTTCGGAATTCGCTGCATGTCAAGAAGAACAGTGAATAAAAGCAGGGAAGATAAAGCTATTATACAGAAGTATTAATTCATACAAGCTGTATTTTTTTTAAGTCATACAAGCTTGAAATCTTTCAAGACACTAAAAAGTTGAAATCTTATATCCAAAACAAGCCAGCAAGAACACAGAAGTTTGGTTTATTATACTTACCTTTTTTTTTTTTTGTAGGAGGGATCACTTCCACATTAAAACTATAAAGAGCAATACAACTCCTTGGGGAATTTCTGTGAAATAATTTAAAACAGACAGCAATTATTTATGAACATTTGCCTCATTGCTCCTTGAATCACTTTTAACAGTATATAGTTACTGTAACATTCCCAGAACACTTCAGCTGATAAAAAAAATAAATCTCTGCCCACAGGAAACACCACTACATATGCTGTAACTTTTTGTTTTCTCATTTGAACATAGTTTTTCTTCTCCTGCCTGTCTCAATATACTACATTGCAAGACTTGCTTTGCAGCTGAGTGAATTGATTGTTACAAACCCTTCCTTGGATGTGTCAAAGAATTGCAATAGGATGTAAAAGGCCTAATTTAATCCTATGCAATAGACAAGAACATAGGAGTACCCAAGCATGGAATGAAGATGATTTTTAAAGTCTCAATAAAGAAAAAAAGTTTTCAGGATTTTAAAGTAAAAGACTTCAAGATAGCAGGTGTGATCTGGAACAGAATTTGTTTTGTAGTAATTGCAGTACATAACACACCTGGAAGAGATCTTTGTTGCACTTGTACTAACATTTATAAAAAATGCCTCACAGTATTTTTAGGTGAAGTGAAAACCTGTTTTCTTCCTCAATACAGGTGTAGGTATCTGATCTCATAGCTTTTCTCCAACTGAGCAGTATCCACAGATCCTATTATAGTTTCTAGAACCCCCAGCAGTCTGGGCATTTGAAATGCATTTTTTGAAAAAGCTTCATTCAAATTTCAGCCAGTTTTCCTTCCAACTTGGCTTTAGAGAAGACCTACATTCAGACAGAAGAAACAATTTTCTTTTTGGTAGTTTCTCAGTTTTGAGTAAAACTAGACCTGTAGAAAAAAAAAAACCACGTTATTTTTGAGGAATTATCCTTTGGGTAGATATGTTCTGAAAAAAAAAAACCTAATTAAATCTATTTAAACTGTGACTTTTCATTAATCACAAAGCTTTTAATTAATCCACTAGATTTGGATAGGTCTGAATCTTTAATGTTTTTGTAATGCCCAACACAAGAGGTGCTTCAGATCCAGAGGCACGGAGCTATTTTGCTGGTTGAGCCCCTATGTATAGGTAAACTGGTGCAACAACTAGTACTGTACTTCACCAGATAAAAACCTGGATAGGAAGATGACAACAACTCCCAATTAGGTGATAACCACTGACAGGAGTGTCTCCTATTGAGATTCCACCTGGAGACAGTCTTTATCTGTAGAAATCCACTGCCTTGCCCAGCCATAGCTTAACCTTTTTTACCATAAGGAAGGAGGAAAAATAAAAGTGCAACCAATTGCACTTGCAATCCTAAATACATCCACTTAAACTGTTGAAAAAACCTATTCACAATAGTTTCTTGACAACTTTGAAAACAGGATGGCATTTGTTGTGAAAACTGTTTGTGAGAATGACAAAATACCCAAAATGTACAAAAGATAACTCTTCCCATTCATCTCACCAGTAACATATATAGAACAAAGATAACTTCAGCAGATGTGCAACGGATCTTGTAATAGTCAAAAACATTGCTTATCCCTATCTGAGACTCATTTAATTCTCTGTTAAGTAGGGCTTCTTTTTCCAGTAAATCTTCAGTCTGGCTGATAAACCCCTAGTGAACATTTAATTCTGAATAAAATAAAGCTGTCCAAATGAAGCATTTTTTCAAAAGCTCTTTGAAAAAAAGAAACCAAAACAAACTAGGCTGCTCGCTCATCTTTCCCCCTTCACATAAACTGTATGAGCTCGTAGGACCAAATAATTTTGTGACGGGGATGTCACACTTCAGTAGGCTTCATGTTGAGCTTAGCTCTTGATGGTCTTAGCTTGGGTTTGTTTCAGTTCCAGCAGCGGATCTTGTTTTAACTGGGACATTGAAGTCTGATGTCATCCTCAGACTGTGATGAAGTCTTTTGTAAGGAAATGCTCTCAGTTTACTTTCATGTTTTGATAAGCACTGAAACAGTTAACACTGCCTCAATTATCAGCTTTTTACATTAATCCTCCATAGAATTCCACATACTTGGGATGAAAATTCTGCCTTTAGCAAAATATCTGTCTCCTGAGACCTGCTCCCCTCTGCCTGAGAATTAGCTTTTCATTCTGTGAAGCTCCACAGTTACCAAGAACATCTCTCTGTTCTTGGCAACTCCTGTTTGGCACTTAAATACTTTGGGAGTTTTTAAATATTATCGGAGTAGGAGGGCTACTAAGTTATTTGGTACACATGGATCATCCTCACCTCAAAGAGGCACAGTCGTTTATTAGTCAGGACACAAAACAGAGATCATGATGTAGTATGAATATATGCAATACCTCATATGTCTTTATGGTACAGAAAGCTGTACCATAAAAACATATGAGGTATTGCATTGCTGAGATCTCATACCCACAAAGTCTGTGAAAGATGGGTAGAAGCAGGATGGTGGAAGTTACAAAAGTAAGGAACTATATAACCCATTCTGCAAGGTTTTATTTCCAAAATCCCATACCAAAGATCACATCCATTTTCATTTAGACAATTATCTTAAGACTTCAGATTCATACAACACACTTTAGATGAAAAAAATATAGTTTCTCTTTAGAAAAAGAGTGCATTTAAACCCGAGTCAAACAACATATAATAACCAGAAGTTAAAAAACACAGTGTATTTTGTTCTACAGATAAATTAATAGCCCTACAACTGTAAGGTATATCAGAATTATTCTATCACTTCATGTCCTAGGTAAATGTCATTGTATTAACTGTATTTGCAACACAAAGGCTATTCCAAAGGTATCCCAAAGCTGCTTATAGACAACCTTTCATATTCTGAGCAGACCACCTTACAGTGATTTTAGGGTAGTTCACCTTAGTTACAATAAGAGCCAGTAGCAAAACCAAAACTCAGTGCTTTAGCTGAAGTTATACTTTAGAGAACCATGATTCCATAGCCTACTTCTTTAACATTTGTTTCAAGACACATTTTTGGTTTTAGAATTAAGGAAATAAGAAGCAAACAAGCATTTGCAGATTACATATATTTATAATTTTAAAGATAACGTAAGACCTACTGTTACCTCTATAGAAGCTTTCAGGTATGTTAAGTTATAAACCATTATTAAACACATAATATAACATAACCCCAAACCCAGCTATCAACCTAGCTATGCCAGAATACATGCTGCTGATTTAAACCACCGCCAACATAAAAATCTTAACTTACTAATAATTGAGGAATATTTGAAAAGCATTCTTAGTTTGATAAAAGCTTAAAGTCAATAAAAATAAACAAGAGAATACTACGTGACTAGCTCAGCTAAAACTGTAATGCTTTTAGAAAACATAACCAGCACTCTGTTATTTACATTCACAGGTAGGTATTCGCGTTAACTCTCATTGAGATCTGTATGCATAGGCTGTCAATAAGCAGCGTCTTAAGGAAAAACTCTATTACTTGTGGACAAAGATCCAGTACCACTCACTGGCTTGGTAATGTAAGGTCATTCTAATTACCTTCTCCACACTTTATTCTCCCCTCTCCAGTACCAGTAATCATGAGGGCTCTTTGAAATGCTGATGCAGCATTATACTGTTTTAGTTTGAAATATGCCACACGTAGCACTAATCATTGAAACTGCATATTGGATATTTGCTGAGGTTATCTTTAAAATTATTAGGGTCCATACTATGAACAAGGCAGTCCCACAAATTCAAATGCTACATAAGCAGTACTCCCTGTCACTAAGAGCAGAGAAGGTTATAAACAGTTTCTAACAAGTACAGGTGTTGGACTAGTTTGCTAAAAAAAAATTAATCAGCATTTGGTGACTGCAGGGAATTTATTCATGTTTCCCAGTGAAGTTGGGGACCTCAGCGCAGAACAAGAAGCTCTCTAGGCAAAGCCACCATTTTGTACTTCCCATCTCATATTCTGCATTATACAACGTTAAGTCAACTTGCCTTTACGGCACCTTGATTTGACATCCTTCTCTAGCCATTTGACACAAACTCCCTTCTATACTGGAGGGTATGGCACACCCCACCAGATTAATGACATAAAAATATTCCCTACATAAAAGTGGGGTGGGAAACTGTAGCCCATTCTTCATACACATTTTGGGATATTTGGGAGAAAACACTATCGCATGATCTGTAAAAACAGAAATCTCATAATTTAAGTCAACATTGTAGCTAATAGCTGAACACTGGAAATCACAGTTACCATCTACTACAGTGCAGGACCACCAGGATGAAGGGTGTAGAAAACTACAGTTAACTTCCAATTTTATAGGTAATATTGGAAGTGTCCCATTCATTTTGCAGCCAGCAGCAGCCTTTATGGTTCAACATGTAGTGCTCCTCACAAGGATGTCTTGGAAAGTTCACACTGATTTCCCATCTCCATTTCTATGGCAAAACAACAGTATTTTACACTACACCAGAATAACTTCATTTGTAACAGAACACTACATACAAAGGCCACGAGCAAGACCAATCAAAATAATTACTATTATTTACATACATTGCTTAGAGATCAGTTCTTCTTCCACCTGATATATCACTACTAAAATTCTAGTCACCAACTAAGATCTTTGTTATATAGCAGCTCTATGGTAGCTTAATTCTATCTTGTTTCAATATCAAAAGCCAACTGAATTATATTCCGCTTCAATCTCTTTGATACAGTTTTTCCTGCAAGAGCTGTTCATTTTCCCCTAAATCAGGAAGAAGTTCACTTCCTAGGAGAGGGACCATCTGCTCAGCTTCAGTCAGTACATAGGCATATCATCTCTCAGAGGCGCTTGAAAACCTCAAGCCTGACCACTCATCTCCTATGTGAACAGAAGGGCAGCTGTAACAATCAAAGCTGAGGATGACCTTCTTACATAGGACACTCATGCCTAACGTGGGGGCTGGCATCTGGCCCAAGGCACATGGAGAAAGCCAGTTGCACGCCCAGTAAACCATGTATATTCATTAGAACATCAAAAGATACATTAAGTGCTTACGCAGTGTTTTATTCTGCTTGTGGAGTAGTCCTATTTTCAGTCAAATAAGTCAAAGGGGCTTAGGAAAGAATGACTTTTGAGAACAATTATTTTATTCTCTCATTCCCTCTCTATATGAAAAAACTTCACTTTGAAAAAGAGAAAGAGGGAGACCAGGAATGGTCTATGTGCTGACAGATCAGATTCAGTCTCCAGGCTGTAGATGTCATTAAAAGCACCTACACCTGCAAGCCTTTTACTTTACCAATAATACAAAAAATGCCCATTGTGACTGATCTGTGCAAATGCACTATTGGTAAACAGGAAGATATCATCTCACTTCCTATATCTACCATATGCCAAAGCTCTCGTGTGTGTGTGTGTGTACATACACACACAAGTACATTTTATACATGCCAGATCCAATTCTCAGTGTTCAATTTACCTCTGCTAGACTTAACTGATCATAGTAAAAGAGAATCAGCTTAAATAATTATTCCCATTAGAACATAAACTCCATTAATTCTCTGAAGACTGGCAATACTTTAGTCCCAAACAAGAATGTAAGTCTCTTCTCATAAGCTTGAACACTCACTATCCCATTAAATTCCAGGCAGCAAATGAACAAGTTTTGAAGGAAACGATACCAGTGGCTAAAATAATCAAGGTACACATGAAAGTGGTAAAACAGAAGAGAATAACACAGAAAAGATATTACTACAATTCTGATATTTAGGCCAACTGATCTTCTAAGAGTATCTTTTATGCTTTCATTTTCTTTGATCTGCTAACACCAGCTTTTTGTTTGTTCTTCCAGTTTAATGTGTTCTGTGCCAGTTGAAGAGCTTTTAGTTATGACCCTCATTTGTGAAAGTTACCCTTGAAAGCATGTCTCCTAGACTATCATCATCATTTTGATTCCATGCTAACAATGCTTCTTTTATGCAAAAAAAAGCTAAAACCCCCAAATCCACACGCATCCTGTGCTTATCTCAGAGCTCATCTGGTTGAATAGCATGACAGGCTCTATTTCAGTTATCACTCTACAACAGTCTCATCCCTGTGACTTGAAGTACACTAATTATTTTACATCTGAAAGTAAAATAGAGGTGATGTCTCCAAAATTACTTAATTTACTATAATTTAGAAAGTTTTTATTTACATATAGCAGTATTCCTCTTAAGTAACTGGGTTTCCAGACTCTGCACCTACTCACACCAACAAGCTTTTTGAACCCTGCAAGCAACATAGATGGGTTACTCTGGAACAGAGAAGAAAGGTAAAAAAAACCCCAAAAAACCCCAAACCCAAGCAACTAATGGATTATCCAGTGTCCTAAAACTTTAGTGTTATAAAATCAAGGGAGAAGCATATTTGTGTCAACACCATGCAAATGTTCACTCTTCATCCTTGAAATAACAATCTTAGTAATTTTTATTGGCAACTAAATCTGAAAGATTACAAAACAAACAAAAATCACATACACACTTACACTGCCCACCTGCCTCCCTCCCCCTCCTCCCAACTGCCCGCTCTGATTCAGGAACTGAGAATTGTGGAGAACTTTTCCACATTTTACTAAAGAAACCTAGCAAATCACTAGAGAAGACACCCCAAAACAACGCAAAACAACTGGAATGTGTACATACAATAAAAGTAACAACAGCTATTAGAACAACCAGACAGACCTTCAGAAGAAGAAATAAGAAAGTTTTATTTAATTTTACTATTATAATGCAGTAACAGTGAATGGTATCCTCTTCTGACATTTCTATCCATATGCTGTCATTCACTGTATCCCCTGGAAAGGGAAATGTGAAATTTGTCTATTCAAATATTCAAAGCTTTTTTTTTTTACTATTGTACTCCCACTGTTCAAACTTCCAAGAAGGCATTTAAAACCACTAATTTTTTAGACACTTTGGTTACAGAATTACAGAATGGTCTGGGTTGGGACTTCAAGGATTATGGAGTTCCAACCCCCCTGCCACAGATTATACTGGTTACAGTATAATCTATTGCTTTCCCTTCAGATTTTAATATAAAGCTATGAATTCAGTTCAAAACCAACTACTTACAGTATTGCAAAACATACTCAAAATGCAGTATCCCTTCTAGTAATCAGCTTTCTCCAGTGAAACAATGAGTATACATAAGAATGGTAATCTAATTAGACAGAGAATGGGTCTATGCCTTTAAGTCTCCTTCAAGACAGAGGGTATACAAGAAACAAATAAAATCTACCCCCAGTCAGTGGAGTAATCTTCAGAGGGTCTCTTTAAACAACATGGGTTAGAATATACGAGTTTTCAGGTTAAACTCCACTTGGACATCTAGATGCACTAAGAATTGGGAAAATCATAGAATCACTTGGGTTGGAAGAGACCTTTAAGATGATCGAATCCAACCTCAGCCTAACCCTGTCTAGTCCACCTCTAGATCATGTCCTTCAGCACCTCATCTATTCACTTTTTAAACATCTCCAGGGGTGGTGACTCCACCACTTCCCTGGCCAGCCCATTCCAATGCTTGACAACTCTTGTAGTAAAGAAATTTTTCCTGATGTCTAAGAAAATGACAAGGACAAAATTGCTTGGCTATTATTTTTGTCTGTGCATTGGACATCAGAAAATATTCCTTGAAAGTCACTTAAAACAC
This sequence comes from Heliornis fulica, assembly GCA_013399135.1. Lineage (NCBI taxonomy): Eukaryota > Metazoa > Chordata > Aves > Gruiformes > Heliornithidae > Heliornis > Heliornis fulica. The sequence goes on along the minus strand of VXBZ01007859.1, from coordinate 265,456 downwards.
TAGTGCACAACAATGTGCTGTGTGTTTTTTTTTAAATTATCAAAATATATGTACTGGTAGCAAAGCAAGGACATGTCAGTACTACATTTAGAAAAGCAGTGCAGTCTCCCCTTTTTATTCAAGTTACAGAACTGCAAGTGATTAAGCAGAAAATGGATCCCATGATCAAGTATTGTCTCTTAAACAACTCCTGTGAACCTTTAAAATTCATTTGCCTTTATGTTGGAACAAAATATTGTCTCTACCTCTAGCAGATATTTTCTTTGACATTTCTTCATTGCTTAGTTGAGAGGCAAGTGATATGCCTTGGCTTGATATCATTGCAGCATGTGGGGACAAACAGATTGTCCAGTTAAAAACAAAAGCTGGTATCAAGGATAAAAAAAAAATACAGCTTACCACAAAGCTCTAAAATGAAAGCATAATTCTTGCTATTGATTTTTCCACAGCTCAAGTCCCAGGTTTTCTTTGGAAAGACTCATCTGCTTCAGTCAACAGAGTCATGGTGGAGTTTTGCAACCCCCACTCCCCTCCAGTCTCATTTCAATTGCATAAATAAGAACCTTAACCACCTCAGCATCTTTCAAAATGATAGTATCACATGATGTAGAAGCCACATTTTTCCTCACATAGAGCACATTGCCATCAGGAAACAAATTTAAAAGTTTGTGACAATCAGGAGAGATGCAGTTTGCATTTATGTATGTGTTTATACAGAAACATTCAAGAGTTCTATGCTGCTTTCAAGTACAACATACCACCGGCATTAAATAAAAAAAGCTCTAAAAAAATCCCCAAGTAATTGATGTTAGAAAGTTTAAATTTTTTTAAGATTCTGCATCCTACACCAGCTAAAACTGATTTCTGCACCACCCAATCACTGATTTTTCCTTTAGTTCAAATAGTAAACAACTGATTCAACATCAGTGTCAATTTCTAAATACTCCAAAATCACTGGAGGTAAGTTGATTTCAGAATATTCTGTATACCTCTTCATGAAATTCATTATTTCGTTTTTTTAAATCTAATTCAATTGTACTGACAAATGTAGAGATAGATGATTAGTATAATTAGTTTTGGCATCTCACAGGTAAAGATGAGTTTAGGAGAAGAGGCACAGATTTAATACTAAGTTCAAAACAAAGAACCAAAAATAGTCTTAATACACAGTATTGTAACAACACTGACTCGTGCTACTTGAAATACCACAGGGTTTACAGGACACTGCCCCATGTTATGATGTCCCGAGGCTAGAAACACCCTCCAGAAGCATCACACTCTGCTTCAGAGTGCAAGGCTGCCTGTCTTCCTTCAGCAATCCTTATTCAATATCTAATGAAAACTGAAGCCAAACTAGAGGTTAATAAAAGATAAAAGGTTCCCAAATCAATCCCTTGGCAATAAGCACAGAAAGCAGTATGCATTTACTTTTCTATTCAGTTTTAAAACAGGTACATGTTTAAGAATCATTTACAGAGGATATAAAGTCTTATTGCCAAATTAAAAACTATTAAGAACAATGTCTTTCAAGAGACAAGGAAGACTTGATTATTATTGCCATGTTTCCAGTGTTATTTTTAATCCCAGCTGCAAAACTCAAACACAACAGCCTAGATGTATCTTATGATACACCACTTCTGTACCTTTTGAATTTCAGAAGACTGACACTCTCTCTCCTTCAAGCATCATCTCCGAGTTTCTTGTTACCCATTGAAATACAAACAAACTTATTGTAAAGGTACAGTAACACTTATACTTTTGTTTAGAATAATTGTAACAGCATCAACTTTTTTTTCCATAAACACAGTTATAGCATTCAGTAAAAACATTGAGAATTATAGCTGAGTGAAATGGATGCCTTTACTCCAATTTGTTTTTTTCCTTTGGATTCGTGGACAGATAATCAAAAATTCTCAACATGAATCAACCCATTCACTAAGGGTATATACTTGTAGCTGGTGATCACAGTGGCTTTCCAGAACACATAAATCAAGCATCAAAAAATCCTACTTAATTTTAAAAAAAAGCTTACACTTACTGGTTTTTTGCTTGCTGTAGAATCTATGTTCTCGATGAAAGCATGAAGTTAAGAGTTTGAAATTATTGCCTATTAAAGAAATTAAACATGAATATGTTGATTCAAAATAGAAAAAACTTTGAATTGCAATATATAAGAAACTTTTCATACCTGAAATAAGAAATATGCCCACAATAAAGTTTGTTTGTGGTTTTCCTCATGAATTAAGAATCACAAATACAGGACAAGTGGAATTTATGTCTTAATAGAGACACTGTCACAGAATGAGCTAAGAAATGCCACCTTGGGACCACAGAAAAAAATAAAATCAGAATGTGCAGAAATAAAAACCTAACGAAATAAAAAACAAGCTCCAATTCATTCTAGTACTCCCACAGTAGACAAATTATTACACAAAGAATACATTCTCTTTGTACCCACAAAGGTAAAATCCCAAGATTAGGACCAGATAATAAAGATATGCATTGGATAGAACTCTGCTGACATTTTAAAACACTAAACTAAGGTGATGATCTGTCTGGCGTATCACTTATTCTATTAGACTAATCAAATTTATCTGATCTGAGAAAAATATACATATGATCACATTGCCAAATACTTTGGCAATGAACAAATACTAAGCTAAGGTCCAATAAAACATAGTAAACATGAGGACCTATACATAGATTTACAGATGCATGTAAAATTGATTTTTTACATTACATATGCAGAATTAAAAAATACACTTCAGGTTAAAAAAATGTCACTCCTATAAGCTAAATTTTCTAAACTGTAGTGTTTAAGAAACAGGTGGACCATAAGTCTGCATGTTTGTTTTTTTTTTTTTAGCCCACGGTAATCGTTAATTCCTCACAATGTTGACAGTAAATATAGTTTTTTTTTTCTTTTCCCTTTAAAAAAAAATCCAAAACAATCAAAACCCAAACCAGAATGGTAAACTCATAAAAAAAAATTGTCACTAGGCAGAGGATCTCATCAAAATCTGTTAAACTAGAAATATTCTATTTAATTCATCATCCAAATTATTTTCCTTAAGTTTTTTAGATCTCTGTTTAAAGAGAGAATATAATAACCAGCAATTATTCCTTGAGTGTTTTCATTCCTTTATCTGTTTTACTAAATAAGCAGTTGTGGCACAGTGTTTTTTTGTTTTTTTTTTCTTTTTGGTCAGTTGAAAGGCAAGATAAAAGTATAACCAAAAAACTTATACACAATTGTGATGTGGGCAACAATAAAGACCAACAATTAAATTCAGTGCTAGAATTTGGAGGGGGTTTTTTAACACCAAATAAAAATCTATATTGCAACAAATCTATACATCTGATCATCATAAAAAGCTAGCAGCCATAAAATTACAAAACAAAAAAAAAGTGAGTCAGAGGCAATTGTGTGTATTTTCTCCAAAAACTTAAAATAAAAAAACCACCCACATAAAATTGGAAGCTTAACTGAAAAAAAAAAAATCACTCCCAATTTTACAAGCCATAGTGTCTAAAAAAATTGCCTTTCACAACTAGTCACAATGGAATCTGTGCAACAGAAAATATCAGTGAATATTGAAGGTCTGACTGCTTTGAAGAAAAAAGATGGAGAGCAGGAATTCCAAAGCAATTAATTATCACCTTTTTCTAGTTAGTAATGAGCTACATTTATTCTTTTTGAACCTTTGTATCACAAATTACTCGTGTATACCTTAAATTGGAATGCAAGGTGTAATGTAAAACTTGCAGCTTAATGGTAGAACTGCAGCAAGGAGCTATTTACTTGCAAGCCAAATACAGACGATGGCCCTACTCTAACAGACACACACATTTGTAAGAGGCTGAAGTAACATTTATTTTAATTAAACAGCTATGCTATTCTCAGGACAGAAACTAACAGAAAGAGAGAACTTAAAGACTAAACCCATTTGTGAGATTTGGACAAACTGAAGAGGAAAGCTGGCTCAAACCCTTCACTGCCCCTTCCCCAAAAGTTAAAGCTGTCACCTGCTGTGGTGGTTTGACCCTGGGTAGACCAGACTCCCACCAAAGTCATTCTATCACTCTCCTCTTAGCTGGACAGGGGAGAAAATACATGTTGAGAGGCTTAGGAGTCGAGATAAGGACAGGGAGAGATCATTCTGCAGTTAGCATCCTGGCCAAAACAGACTCGACACAGAACAAAAACAAAGAAAACCATCTAATTCACTACACTACTCACACAAACCAGTCAGATAAGAAGTACAAAAAGCTCTTAAAAAACCACCCACGCCACCCCTCCCCCATCTTTGTGGGCTTAGCTTTGTTCATTATTGCTCTCCCTTATCCTGCCAGGATGGCACGGGGTGGGGGAGACAGCAACGGGGGTTTCAGTCAGTTTCCTCACAAGGGGTTTATCTTCTTGAGGCATGGGGCCATTCCTCAAACTCATCCAATGCTCCAGTGTGGGGTCCCACCCACAGGAGACAATCCTCCACAGACTTCTCCAATGGAAGTCCTTTCCCATGGGGTTTCATCTCTTCAGCAACCGCCCCTGCATGGGTCACCTCTATGGGGTGCAGTCATAGAATCATAGGATGTCTCTGTCTCTGACTGCTCCAGCCTGGTCCCCTATGGAGTCACAAATCTTACCTAGTCCCTGGTTTCTGCAAAGTTTCTCATATCTTCTCACTCCCTTCTCTGGTGGCAAAAAGCAGCTGCTTGCATTTCTTTCTCTTAAATGGGATTGCCATGTGATTCACTGATAGGGTCAGCATTAGTCCAGCCTTGAGGCCAGCTGGTATTGACTCTGTTGGGCCTGAGGAAAGCTTCTAGCAGAAGCCACCCTGCAGCACCCCCTCCTCCACCAGGATCCTACCATGCCAAAACTACAGCACTTATTTAAAAGTACTTGTTTTATCTTAGCATGACTTGAGTTAAGCTCTTCTCACAGCAGCCACATTAACAGCAGGACTTTCCTCACCTGTGCATGTCATGGTTAGTGCACTAAAGAGGCATCCTGTCACCCACACCTTCCCCTTTAGCTCAAATTTAGCTGTGATACATAGGTCTCATCTCAGCCTCTCACATTAGGCAGGGTGCTGGCACCAGTGACACTGGAGCAGTAAGAAGCCCCTGCCAGTGACCGGCAACCATGAAGGGCTGCGAGAGGTTAAGATACTAAGGCACACACCGCAAGCTTTTCTGACAGACTCAAAAGACATTGTGCTCTAAAGCACCCCAATTTAACCACAGAATAATCAACTCTTTCCCTCTTGTCTGCAGCAGGCAGGGGCTTACAGCAGGTGGCTTGCTAGGTTGCTGGCCGAAAGGTATCAAGCTATTTTAGATACATACATTCTTGAACTTGTGGATACAAAATCCATGCAAAGTTATGCAGAATAAGCCCAAGCACATTCATATCACTTCAAAGTTGTTAATCTATGGTTTATTGAATCACTCCATAAAAGGCTAAGAGTTACTTAATAGTTTTGGAAGAACCCTTTCATGACAACCGTACAAATACACTTAAGAACAAAATCAGAAAAGAAAACCCAAACTGCTTTAAGGAGCAATTTAAGGATGAACTACATCTAAAAACCAATAATAAAAAGCATACAAGAGTCAGCAAAGGAGTTCTATAGAATTCAGTTTCCATATGGTGAATCATAAATAGAAGAAACTTTTTTACTATGCCCAGGCAATTTATCACATTTATATAAGCAAAGGTATGTCCCTACATGATAGGAGATTGAAAGGAAAACTTCACTCTGAGTCAATAGAGGTCCCACTTGCACTTCAGTCACATTTTATATCTAGTCACTGAATAAAAACCTCCAGTCACCCTTTATTCACACAAATCAAGCACAGTGGCAGTGAGAAACTGGATTGTGTAAAAATTTCATGTATATTTTTGAAAATATATACATTCATAAATGTAAGCAACTAAATATGAACAAAGCTAAGAAAATATAAAAGGTAATGGTTAAAAATATATACATTTATCTAGAAAAGGGCTTAGAATTACAAGCACATACTCAGTACTCCACAGAATACTAGGGAGAAGCACATCTCCTGGAGGTTACCAGCTCCAAACTTAGGTATTATCATAGAAACCTCAGTATAGTTATGCCCTTGGACCTCACAAATCCTACACTTCAGGGGCAAGGCTTGTATTACCGCATACCCATCACAACAGCAAGGTCGGTGTATTGTCATTGTGCAACATGGTCATACTGTGCCACACTGCACAGAATCAAGATGTAGGAACTCAAGCCAACATTGGCTTACTTGCTCACACCATCTTCCACTATATGGTGTCAATACATCCTTATACTCTGTTGTTTTTTTCCTTTTCTAGACCCTCACCCAATAGCATCTCAAACCCACCTGTAGCAATAAATAAACTCCAGCCACAGAATTTTAGTCCCCAGGTATTCTCCACCTTCCCCATCACATCTGCTACTGATTCTACATGACCTACAGTCAGGACTAGGCTTATTACTTTTCCTAGATTGTCCCACTTCCACCAGTACACCTTTCTAAGAGAGACAAAAAGAGTCCTGAGAGAACAGCAACACTTCAAGGGTTGTAAATGAAAAGAATCCGTTCAGTTCTAAAGCAAACAGACATTACATTGCAATAGATGTGCTAAAAAAACCCCACACCACTATTTTAAAGTATTGATGATTAAATAAATAATACTTCTGGAAAAAATGTTTCTTCTGTATAGGTCAGGGATCTATAGTGTGTCTTTTAAAACAGGGTTACAAAAAGCAGCGTTATGGTTAGCGATAATTAGCAAGAAATGGGAGTGAGATGAAGGAAGTTCATCTTTTAAAAGCATCAAAAAACAGTATATAAAGAAAATTCTTTCACTTCTCATGTGCCTGACATTTCCAAAAGTGTCCCTCTGTCTTTGGAAAGTTGATTTTTTTTTTTTTTTTGAGAGAAACAGTTTGAAACAAGGTGGCTTTTTTTTTTTTTTAGAGAGGGAATTAATTGGAGTGACCCAGCTTTCTATGGTCACCAGTGGTTTTTAGTAACTTCTAAAAATCACAGACATAACAGTAAATTGATATTTACTCTAATTTGGCCACTTTTTAAAGGTGCCTTTCAAAAAATCCTATTTGCAGTTAGCTCTTTAATTTATACTCTGTCAGGTGTTTCCCATGTTTCAACTTCCCTCAAACCAGACAAATATTTGTTGCCCAAGCAGCTTTCACCATATTGAGACATCTGCTTATTCTGCAGTTTCCATATGGACACCTGCAGTTAGGAACTGTGGCCACCAAAAATCCCTTCAGGTTAAAAATACTAGTACTTTTTGTAAGCTTTTACACAGATGTCTGAACTTCAGCTTCACTCTGCCATGAACCAATTCATCTTTATCTTTAACATTTCATACATAAGTGATTTACAATTGAGTCACAGGAAAAAACCACTACCATGGTTTGGTAGTTTGTTTTAGCAAATACAACTGGTTTGCTAGCAATTAAAGGAAAAAATGTTGAGGAGGGAACTGGCAAGGCGTTTACTTCTTTTTCTTTTTACCTTAACAAACTCTTCTTGACAGCTATGCAAAGAGAACAGAATGAAGTAAGACAAGATACAATGGGGGAAAATAGGCCTAGAATAAAAAAGTGACATAGAAACAGTTGGAAGCAAAAAAAAAAAAAATTATAAGGAAAGGTGCTTAAGGAGGAAAACAAGAAAAAAGTGTGAAAACTAAAAAAAAATACACAGGGAGGAAAGAGTTAAGGAAGAGGATCGAAAAGTAACATTAGACTTCAGCTGGAAAGAATGACAAATGTGACAGGGCACAGTCTAATGCAGCTCAAGAACAAAAGGCATAATGGGAATAGCAGCAGCAAGCAAGAGCTGTGAGACTCCTCACGCTTCACCTACTTGCTGAAGCTCAGCACTAACTGCACCCTGAGAAGGGAACTGCTCCACAGAGCTGCCCACCCTAGGAAGGGCTCCTGTAACATCGCTCATTCACAGCTTGATTTATTAATTTAGAAATACTGCACAGAGGAGCTCAGCACAAGTTGCAGAAACATGGCCTTGAACCATTAGGCCCTGCAACTGACCCAGCAGCATACCTACCTCTGGTAGCTCTTGTTTACTGTTACCTTCCCATACCCAAGGCATTTATCACTTCACCAACATGGGCTTACATACAGTAACTACACTGTGATAAAAAGCACATCAACTTCACAACACCTCACCTTCATCCCCACTGACTTCTCTTCTTTGCCAGGCCCCATTCTCAGTGCAAATTTCCATCACCTGCTTCACACTGCGAACAGCAAAGAAGCTGGTAGGACTGCTCCTGTTCAGAGCCATTTGCACTGGCTGTGCCTCATTTGCCAACATACTCCTCTTTCTGCCAAGGCCTTCTACAGCTCGGATCAGCAGCATCTGTGTCCTCCAACTGGCCCCCTCCAGCAGGGCCAGTTGGAGGACACAGGATAAAATAAGGATGCAAACCTTCCTCTAGGATTCTCAAGGACTTGTAAATTTGAGTTTTTGTTTGTTTTTTTTTT
>VXBZ01007859.1:183320-256791 GCA_013399135.1 Heliornis fulica | reverse complement strand
CAGGCCCAGACCTACCTGGTACATGAATGAGCCAGGCTCTCTCCAGTCTTCTGCCCCACACACTGCAAGTCCTCCACTGCTGACATGCCATCTTCTGCTCAGCCACAAGGCAGAACAATCTCAGTGATTTTTGTCTCCTCTACAGGATGCACATGTAGACTCCCTGAGGTTTTTTCCTTCAAGTCCTCTTACAGCTTTTTCAGTAGCAGACCATTGCACTACCAATACCTTCCTTTCAATACTTTTCCCAAATTTCTCTATATTTTCTTTACTGCTACCTATTGGCCTAAAGAAGGATATAACTTCACCTCACTTACTTTCAGAACATAACAGATCTCATTTAAAACAAACCAGAAAAAAAAAAAAAAAACCTCTCCAAAACCTACCAAAGTAAGAAGGAAGCTAACCAAGGCACCAAACCCCAGAACCACTGCCTGGTTCAAAAACGCTGTGCTGCCCCAAGGCATGTTGGGCAGAGGCCTTGCCAGGTGAGTCCTATCAGCTCTTACAGGTATCACCTGCTGCATCCCACTCCCTCATTTCTCCGTCTCTCTTTCTCCCCTCTCCCTGCTCCAAACTTGCCACTTGCCCTGTAACACAACACACCTGCCCCTGCCCATCCCCACCTTGCTGAAATGCCTCACCACCTGCTTAGCTCCAGTGCTAAGCATGCACCACAAAATCCCCACCACAAATAAATTAAAGCAAGATGCTATGCTAGGTTTACTCTGCAAGGCCTTAACTAGAAAATGGGCTGTTACTGTTATAAGTATTTCAATATTGTTTGCCCACTCTCTGTAGTGGTGCAATAGTTTTTGTAACCTGCTGGGAAAGGTACTGGTAGGGGGATGGGCTGCACGGTGCAGCCAGTGGAAGTGGCTGCAGGGATTGCTGCTGCAGTTAACTGGGATTTCATTAGAAAATGTTTTTTACTCTGATGTACTGCTGACTGTACATTTTGAACAACAGTTCGGGACATCCTTTTTGCCCAAACTTCTGCTTTTTTTCTCCTTTTTTCCTATCTTACATCTTTTTAGCTACTTTCTAAATTCACTTTTCAACATGTTGTTTTCTTTTTGTCTGCATGTATTACTTAATCTAAAACTATTTTATAAAATAAAAAAGCAACCACAAATACAGTATGTTCAAATCATCACTCTTCAAGAGTCTCTTAGTTTTAGCAATCCTTTTTTCACCTGGGTATTTACACTGTCAAGCTCTCGGTATCTTGTTATACAGCAGTCTGGAGCCCTGATCTTCACTGGAGTGCAATAGCAGCAGAATTATAACAATAAATAGTTATGTGCTATCTCTTTTCTGCAGTTATTTAACACAATTATTACCAGAGTAATACCATTACATGTCTATCTCCAGATGCTTTTCTGAGAAAATGGAAACAATAACGTGAAGCATGGCTTGTCATTAAACAAAGTGAAAATACATTGTTGGGAAAGGATTACAATAATGACAGGGAAAGTTGCAGCATAGCTCATCACATACATAAAAGACTATTTCTTTTACTTTGGATGTAGGGAGCATGTGCTTTCAGACAACTGATGGAGTTATCATTAGGGGAATTAGAGAACATTGATGCATGGACAACACTAAAGAAATTTGTTCAGTAATGTGGAAAGCAGCTTATGATACAAGGGTTGAGTTGTTTTATATTATTCATGGACATAAACTCTCTCCAAGAATACATATTTGTTTATGTAAACATACTGTACTCTTGTAAAGGAACTGAATTATATTCTACTTTGGAAACAATTCAACCCTCTAAACTTTTAACTATCATTTTTAATTATTATGAAAAGATTAAAAAAAAAATCACAAAGGCTTTTCTTCCCTGACTATCACACATGCAACTGTATTCATCTTTCCTTTTCCTCAAGTATTCAGAGAAAGTGGATTCTTACTTTTTCCTCTCTCAGACCTTGAAAGTAAAATGAAAAATATTTTCTAGATATTGTTTGGGTTCTGAATTTATTCAAGCTTTAATCTTGATGAAAAGAACTATAATTGCAAATGCCAGTATGATACAAAAATCAGTTCAAATGGTTTTACATTTTGTATAGTAGTTGTCTTACTGATCAAACAGTTCTGACTACTCATGGAAAGCTTTTTGTCTTTGTAGGTAATATGATAGCAAAGATAGACATTCATAAAATATATGCCAAAAATATTTAAGCTGAACAGGGAAATCTATTTGAACAGAAAAATGAGGAAAGGACATTTCTGAGTATCTCTAGATACATGATGCTTAGATGTGTAACTACTACCAGTTCTGCTTTTCCCTCATTTTTTGTGACCTCAGTGCACTGGCCCTGACAAACTACTGGACAGATTTTTAACTTGGTAATTGCTTGATCTATGCTTATTCCTTTCATCACGTCCAGCTCTTCTTCACTACATTATGCATTTCCTAGAAAATTAATCTTACCTAATATTATAATATACTATTACAGTCAGAAAACTCAACTTAGGTTGCTCTTCCAAGAAGATTTGATGAAAAAAGTCTCTGCATATGTTTTCTGAAGTGGCTTATATAAACATTTCTTAGTATCAATTCCTGCAAATNTTGGAAGGCTGTCTGGTGGAAAAGTACTTGGAGGTGTTGATCAATAGCCATCTGAATATAAGCCAGCAGTGCTCATTCAGCAAGGTGGCCAACAGTATCCTGGTTTGTGTCAGGAATAGTCTGTCCAGAAGGTCTAGGCAAGGGATTGCTGCACTGTACTTGGCACTGGTGAGGCTGAACCTTGAGTACAGTGTTCAGTTCTGGACCTCTCATTAGAGGAAAGACATCAAGTGCTGGAGTGTGTCCACAGAAGGGCAATGAAGCTGGTGAAGGATCAGTAAAGAAAGTTTTATAAGGAGTGGATGAGGTAACTGGAGTTGGTAAAGGAGGCTGAAAGGAGATTGTAGCCAGTCTCTTCTCTCAAGGAAGTAGGAACAAGACAGAAGAAAACATACTCAAATTGTGCCAGAGGAGGTTTAGATTTGATGTAGGAAACATTTCTTCACCAAAAGGGTTGTCAAGCACTGGGACAGGCGGTCCAGGGAAGTGGTTGAGTTAAAAGATGTGTAGATGTGGTGCTTAGGGACTTGGTTTAATGGTGGACTTGGCACTGCTAGGTTAATGGTTGGACTTGATGATCTTAAAGGTCTTTTCCAAACAAAACGATTCTATGATATGAGATGACATATTTCATCATACATACTCTGTCAGTAGTGAAGAAGGGTCAGGTCTACAGCATTTATTTTTTTGCAGATTGGTATTTTTTTTTCTAGGATTTTTCTGGTTTCTATATACTGCTCCCAAAAGAACTATTTCAAAACCTCAATGGCTGTATGAATTGTCTTAATTTACCTTTGAAAATTAAGCTTTGATAGTAAAATCATTCAAAGTTGTTTACATTCAATAGAGGATACTGAAGATTATTTTTTAATGCTTGAGATAAGATTAGTGATTACAGATATAGTAACACAACTTCTTACATCTATCACAAAAATCTCCCTTTAGAATGAATGTCAGTGACAAACAGAAGTTTACAGAGTAAATAAGTATTCTCACTAAGCTGTTAATACACTTTCAGAGATGTGCTACTGTTAATATTTTCTGAGACTGAAAAGTTTTTTAAATGACTTAATTGTCTACCATAGCCATTAATACCCACTATGCAATCATATTCTGATCAGAAACAAAATCATACTAGGTGAGGGCTTTGTTTGTAGAGAAAAATAAAGAATCAATTCTAGGGACTTAGGTGTTTTATATCAAAATACTGTCTATTTGCATTCTTATCAACTTTCCTTATGTATTATAAAAATAATTTTGCATTTAAAACCCTGTACATGGTTTCCATATTAGAAATAGACTGAAAAAAAAGAGAAAATTGAAAGAAAAAAATTACTTGGGCAAGCAACTGAACAATTCATGAAGTAATCACAGTAATGAGGAAAATTCGAGACACTGTGTGAAGTTTTAGTAAAAAAAATACGCCGAAGATGTTAGTTCTGACACCTGAATGTTAAGAAAATAGTTTCCAATTTTTGCCCATTTAACATGGTTTGAAATTATACTGTATGCTTTGGAGCTAATTAGTGAAGTAAGCAATGCAAAGGTCATTTTTTTACATGCTGTTTTTGCATTTATCCAAAATGTAAATAATTCTTTTTAAATTTTGAAAATGAAAACTCACTTTGATAAAGTTATATAAACTTTTCTGCAAAAATGTCTTTTCTTTTTTCAAAGTCAGAAGAAAAAAATTTTATTTTAAAATAAGAATTCCTTTTACTCTCTCAATTTTTCACCTCTTAGTTCTCCTTCTGTTATTTCCGGAGAAATATTAGCAAATCCTGGAAGAAAGGAGTGAATGAATGTTGTCTCTGTCTCTCACTAGAAAAAAACCCAAACCCAAACTGGTTTATTCATTTTGACAGGTATTATTTTATATTAGACATTTTTTAAACAACATAGGCTCTATCTTCTGGTGTAAGTTGTTCAGGGTAACACTGGCTGAGCGTTACTCTGCATGAATTCCTCCTCTAAAGCAGATGGCACTATTTTACCTCCCACCCATTACCTTTTGAATTAGGCAGCTTTGTTCAAGGCACTCTATTTATCATAATCAGAAGGTATGAAAAGCTAGATCAAATGCATTCCACTCCTTTATTTTTAAATAGCTTAATTATTAACTTGAAAGGAACTTTTATGTTCAAAGACGCTGAAGGTTTGTAAGGAGCCTTTCTAGTGAACATCAGCTTCTTAAAAACAGAGGTCATTCAATTTACGTATCTAATCTTGGACTCAGACACAACACATCAAACTAACTGCTGCCACTTCAGTAGGTTAGGAGGTACCTGACCCGTTAGTACTGCCAAAGAACGGAAAGGATTCTGGTAAGCTAAAAAAAATGTTCCTTTGCTCATCATGTGGGCTGAACTGCCCATGCTCAGAAAGGTGTATTCATACCGAAATTCAGCAACAGTGGATTAATCTGGGGAAAGTCAGGATAAGAGGCTGTTCCTTACTGTATTCTATCTGAAACCTACCGACTGGTGGTTTAAGCTATCTTCTCTGACCTTCACAGTGAAATGGACTGCATGCACTCACTGCCAGTCATAACCCAAAAGGTGTTCTTACCAGATGTCATGGATATGAATGGGTACTTAATCTTAGGGTTTGCGTACAGCTACACATCCTCAGGAGACTTAGCCTATGAACCCTTATCAAGGATTACGGAATCTGACATAAGGATGCTGTGCCAGTGTGGTCACTAGTGCAGGATTAGAACCATACTAAAAAGGATTGTGTCTGCGCTCACCGAATTTCTTCTTTAGGAGTATACCAAAATATCCCACAATGTTTCCAGGAAAATCTGCCAAATTAATCATTGTTAAAGGACAAAATATGAATTCTTTCTTTATAAATGTAAAGGATGTATTTAGGAGAGGTACCTAGAGGACAGCTATGTGTATGATCAGGAGCCTTGAGCAACTTGATCTAATCAAAGATGGTCTTAAAAAAGGTCCATTCCAACCCAAAAACTCAATAACAGTGAAAACCCCCAGTTATTCTCCTAACAGCCTGAGTGTGACAATGGGGCATGAATGCCTCCCATTATCCAACCATTGCATTTGCTAAAAAAACACAACTACTACAGGTTACATTCTTCAGCATACAAACACCCAGACTTGTGAATATGTTGTCCTGCTCCTTAACCCGTCTAGTTCTTCCTGTCTTTTCATCTTGAATACAGAAGCTACTAAGGGAAACAAGTTTCCTCTCTTAGGCATGTGAGTGAAAATCCACAGATGCAATGAAAGTATTCCCGTTTGATTATCTAGCCTGTCTTTTCAGTTTGGTGGTAGACCTTTCCCTCAAAACTGCCTCACAACTGGACTGGGATACAGCATTTCAGTTCAAATAGATCAATCACTCTGAAGGATTATGTATAAAATCTATTAGCACCATAAAACTGAAGAGAATAAAAGACCACAATTACCATCACAAAAGAAAACAAGGAAGAAACTGGTATTTATACATATTCATACATTTCTAATATAAAGGATGTAGATATTATCCTCTGGATTCTGAGTACAAACTTTGCTCTGTGCGAATAATAACTCTGGGGAAAAAACAAACACATCATATTTTCCCTGACACATTATCGTGAAACTCTCAGATTTAAAGTTCTTGCCATGAAGGGCTCAGAATGCAAAAAATATTTTCATTATCTTTTCTATTTAAGAGTAACTGATGGGAAATTACAGACTTGTGTACCCACAAATTTACTCATAAATTTATTTCTGGTCCTTCGACTACTGAGATAAATATTTTCCTTTTCAAAAACAATACACAAATAGCAGTTCATGTGTTTACACTTTCATTTAGAAATACATAACACACACCCTTTTTATGTTTCGATTTCCTTAATTTTCCACGGACTTTTCAGAAATGAAAAGCTACCTTTCATCTTAAAATTATGTATGTGACCTCACAAGCTGTGCTTCTCACGTGAACGAAAGGAGGAAATGTGCACAAAAGTGGAAGAGAAAAGTATAAGAAAAGAGAATAAACCAGCAAGGATGAAAAGGAAGAGAAAGAGAAGAAGAAAGAGATATAAAAGCAGAGGTATGTAAGATAGAAAACGAAGTGAAAGTCAAGTAAGAATCAAGTGGAAAAACTGACAATGGATTAAATAATAGAAAATATGAGAATAAAATGCAAACCTATAAAACAGGAATGGTGAGTGGAAGAAATTAGCCTATAAGACATTTGTAGAGCCAAAAATGAAGAGAGAATATGTCTGTATTTTTGAAGTAAGATTAGAAGAAGTAAAATCAGGACAACTTGACTGCAGCCGATCTTGGAAATAATTGCCAGAAATCTTTTGGTGCTTCCATCCCTAACATTCAGTTATTCTCCCTTGATAGTTTTCCACAAATTGAACAGATGATACTGTATTTCAAAAGCCAATAACGTACTATATGGCCAGAAATAAGCTATCTTAACTAGTGCAGGAAATGCTGAAGCAATTACGATAATGACTCATCATTAAAATTATTCTTCTTTTCTGAAGTGGTCATAGCTGCAAACAGCTTATGATTATCTGAAAGTAGCTGGTCTTCAAAAGAAAGGGCAAAAGTATTTTTGTTTCAGAAGTCAATTGAATGCTCATTGTGCCTTTTACCATCACCCTTTTCCTACCTCGGAAGGGTTATTTCCTCCTTTGTCACCTCATTTATATTCCAAGGTATAAGGTTCATTGATTACAATCAGAAGAAAAACTTACAATGAAGTGAATTATAAGTTTTATTCACAAAGGCCTCTAGACTTGCAGTAAAAGTTGCAGATAATATCCCTAAGGCTTCTGAGATACAGCATGGCAGAAAATTGCTTCATATTGCTTAATTTGGAAACATTAACATAATAGAAGACAATCAATAGGCTCTAATAATTACAGCAAAACCACACAATTCCCACAAGTAAACATGTGCTTTATGTGGTATACAAATTGCTATCCTGTAAAATGCATAATTACATCCTCTGTAAAGCAATTCATCAGAAAACACAACTATCTTGTTATGCTCTTGAGGGTATTTCCAAACTTCATTCTGTAATACCAGTGGTATCAGTTAAAACAAGGTCTAAAAGCAAACAATAGCAAGCAGGAGCTGTGACAGCTCCCTCTCCAGGTATCTGAAGACAATAAACAAACATCACAGGAACAGAATTCCTAAACCCACTTCTATCTGTAACTAACAGAAAGAGAAAAACATAATTTTAGACGGAGCGCTTGGGCTTTGCAATGGGAGCAATTCCCTTGGCACTCGGTGCTGATGGATGGCTTGCAGAGACATCTCCTGAGTGAAGGGAAGATAGCTCCTCATGCCATTAAAAAACAGAGAAAGACCTAGAAATACCTTTCTGGGAACAGGCTTACAGTGTCAGAGATGAGTAATAAATGACCCAGTGTTTTTTTCCTCTCGATGTAAAGCCTTTGCTTGTCCCATATTCTTCTCACAGGCACTGAGGACACTCTTAGTGGTTTTATGTACTATGAACTTTTACTTTATTATAAAAATTCTGCTGGAACAGTCTAGCAATGATAAAAAGACTTACTCTCCAAAATACCCCTAATTTTGATGAATTGCAGTTCATCAAAAGTTACAACGTGGCTAAAAATAGAATGCTGTGTTTTATCCTTAATATGTGAGCTGAATTCAGAGGCACCTCTGTATTTAAAAGTACAAGCTTGACTAGACTCAGAGCATATTAAGAGACAAGATACTGGAAAAGAATTAGGTTTTTGGCTTAGAGGTGCATACCACAGAGTTGTTCCTTCCAGGCTGAGATTAAATCCTCTGAACACATGAGGCTACTCACAGGTTAATTATTGGTGTATAACCAGGACTCGGGTACCTATGCTGGAGGCTTTCTCCCAGCTTATTGTATAGCTGCTAATACTGTCAATCTGTGATTTAGACAGTTATTTGCCTTATTGGCAGAAGTCCTGTGTGGTCTACACTGGGTCAGCTATCTCAACCTAATTCATTTTACAAATGCTAAAGAGCCCTGTACTTTACTAAAGAGCCCTGTACTCTCTAAATCTGTACTTTAGAGAAGCTAAAGTACAGATAAGGGAAACTGCAAACAAGTATGTAGTGCACCTTATTTAGGAGAGCAGTTCCCAGTTTGAAAATGGCAACAATTTCCCAATGTTACAACTGATTTACACAGTTTTACCTTGTCCTCTTTCACGCTACATTTTTCTGTGGCTTACACTTATTTGATCTGATAACGTTCAGGATTCCTCAGCCGGCACAGTTCTGAGCACTCTCTAGAATTCAGCTAACATACGCATGTGGGCTACCTGAACCATGGTGACTTCCTAACCTTTAAGTTCACACTTTTTCAATTATAAAATCACATAAAAATAAATAATGTGGCCATTTTTGCATGAGAAAATAAGGAAATGCCCTAGAAATGTAACCTTTTGAATATACTTAACCCTTAGTGATTACGAAGATGACTAGAACCTTTCGACTGCATCCCTGCCTGCTGCTATTTGAACTAACATGGCAACTTAAAACTGCAAAGAACTCTTTTCTTTTTCCCCAACATGAAAGAATTATACCAGAAATTATGAAACTAGCATGGATCTAGGATTTTGTTCCTATACAGAGTCAGAAACTTTTACAAATCCAGTACGTGAGCCCTGTCCCAAACCTATTTCTGTTCTATTTCAGGCTCTTCATTTCTTTAGTCACCCCAGCTACCTCTCCATTGTTTCTTGTCCTGTTCTTTGCCTCCATGCCTCTGACTCCTAGTCTTACTCATCCTCTAGTGTGCTAGTGGTGCTCTCCCGTCCCTTTCCTGTCCACATTTTCTATTCTTTACTGTCTCTTACACCTTTCCTCTTCTTCCTCTCTGCCCTTTTACCGTTTTCCCAGGTTTTAAAACTTAGTTCCTTCTTTCTGCTCTTGTTATCTTTGTGCTTCTTACAGAACGTCTTTTATCTTTGCTTCTCCTCCATTACTGTGGTCTAACATTTGCGTGCTGCTAGGAGAAACTGCAGATCTTGCTAAGCCTGTGCCACTCTAGAAACGTCACACACACTGAAGGTAGGAGGAATTGAAGCACATCCAGGACACATACATTTTTTCACTAATCAAACTGAAAAAAAGTTGTATTCCACATAAATATTCAATGACTGGTTCCAAACTGGACCAAAGTTGGCAATTTTTACAAGGTCACAAACCACAAGGGCATTAGCATGAGTACACGAGTCAACCATTAAGTTCTTGCTCTGAAATATTCAGGCACAAAGCCTGTCATGACATATGTGTGAGTTCTATCACAGAAAATGTGTATTTTCTCCCATTACAGAACATCTCAATTAAAAAAAAAAAAAAAAAAACCACCACCACAAATTAAAAAATCCTATCCTAAGGAAGGCATTACAATTGGAAAAATTGAATCCCAAATAGTTCCAAGTTTGATAAACCCTGGACGGAATGGTTTTTAAACAGGAAAAAAATGTTATACAAACCTAAATATATTTAACATCTCGAACCAGCATAAATAAAAACACACTTACTTGCAAGCTAACTTTGTTCTCATTGGAGTACAGCTACATGGTGCAGCACATGCAAGTACAGCCGGGATGACAAGAGAAGGACAGACCTAACTAGTGTCAGAGATGCAGCAGTTCTTACCTGATCTGTAGATGAGGACTAACCACCATGAGTGTTTGCCCAGTGAAATGACCTGTTCCAGTATGGTACACTCCACTACAGACTTCATAGAGGTTGGGTATGGATCCAGAAATGTCTTCTGCCTGTATGTTTTTATAGGAATTTAACTGAGTCTGATTGCAGTACCTTCTTTTCCTCTTCTAGCTGTCTTTCCTCACTACACAATTTATCTCTCTAAAGCTATAATAATAATAACAACCCGCACCACCAATAATACTTAGCTTCTACACACCCTGCTGTTCTTACTGTGGTGAAATTCCATTTGAACTCGATGGGAGTTTTGTCTGAGCAAGCACTACAGTGTTCTCTCCTTGATTTATAAAGAACAATTCACCACAGCATCTAGATGCTATTTTGAAAAATTAAAAATAGATTACACAAAGCTACTCACAAGGAATGCTATTTAACAGACTACTATTATCACTAAGGATATATTGGCAATCTTGGAGCTGGTGCCAGCAGGGGCATTTGATTTTTCTATTTTTATGATTAACCTCAGTAGGAAATATTTTGCCTTTTTTCCTGGGAATGTCTATTTTACAGACTCCTCATAAGTTAACAAGACCGATACTGAAGAGTGATCTCTATAGGTTTATTCTTCAAAGCACAGTAAAACTTAATTTAATCACAGCTTCAAAATATCATACAATAAAACTAATTTAATTACACTTAGCAATGGCCACTAGTCTCATTAAAATGCTAATGAGGCTTATAATTATTAAATTGCTTAATGATTGTTAATAGAAATAAATGACAAAATAAAGCTCGAGCAGAAAGGCAGAATGCCCTCAGGTAATTTTTCTTAGTGGCAGTTTCACGTGATACAGTTTCTTTGCAGCATTTACTAAAACTGAGGGAGTAGATTAAAGCCTGAGGTAAGACAACATAGAAGAGAAGAATGCAGTTGGATGTGTAGCAAATCCATTGTCTCCTCTTCAAATATTTAAATACAGCTGATATTCACTGCCTAGAATCTTTCTGAATACTTGTTTTTGTATCACATGCCAAACATGGAAAAAATTAAATGTATATCTAAAACTCATGAAGAATCCAATTTGCAATACACATTTTCCTGGCAGTACTTGTAAAGTAGTATCATACTATGCAATATGAAAAACTTAATAAAGAAGAAAAAGGATGGGAATTGGAGACAGAGCTAAAGATTGCTGTGCATTATTTGAAACAGTCTAATGGATACAGGTTGTGATTGTAAGATCCATGGCAGGAAGGAAAAAAAAATTCAGCCAGCCAGCTGTGAGTAAAAGAGACCTATAATCTTTGTGTCGTCTGTATATCTAGCAGTATTTACAGGAAAGCCACAAACCAGGCTGGTTTTTCAAGGTAAAATATTAATGATGATGAGCTGACTCTGACAAAACTTACGCCAGGCTGAGAGGGAGGTTGGGTGTTTTGGCAGAGATACTTGGCTTCAATCAAAAGCAGCATTTGCACATACACTTTGCAAACTATTCTAAAGATGCAGCTCGTGTCCTATATCGAAAACACATTTCTGAATGTCAAAAAGCAGCTGTTGCTATTTGGCCAAATCCAAATCGGCCTCTCCATCCCCACATTTTGACAGGTACTCTGTGGCTCCAGGAGTGTCTGGCAGAGAGAAATGTGAGCAGCTCCTGCTCAAAAACAGGCAGTAGCATTGAGCCTGACTGCAGCAGCTCCCATAGCTCGCCATGTCAGTGGTGAGGAATTCCCTGAGCTCTTATTAAGGGGAGTTTCGGTGCTAGCAGGCAGCTAAGGAACTTTTCCCCAAGGCCTATGAACAGTGACAGAGAAGAAAAAGCAAAGGAGGCAAAGTAAACGAAAGGCAAGCCACCCTGACTGCTTCTTGGGTCTTCTAAGGTGACTACACTGGCAAAAACGCTTGCTTAATGGCTTCTCTAACCCTCTGGTAGGTTTTATTTGGGTCCTCTGGAGATAATGTTAAGTTAGAGCACATTACAAATGTGCACATGATTCATAAGTCAAGAAGAAATTGGGAGGCACAGCCTTGCCAGACAGAAGTAACCACCAGCACTGCAACGGCTGGCACTCGGCTCTCCCAGCAGCCAGGCTTCACTAATGAGAAACAAAACCTTTCACAGCTTCAGAAACAAAGTCTCCCTTCCTCTTCAAGACTACCTTTTATGAGAGAGGTGCATATATCATTATTTCTTCCTTCTCATAAAGCACTGCTCCTTGTTGAAGCATATCCAGTCATTCTTCTAATCAAGAGAATGTTGTCACATATCAGTACCTCATCAAAGGGAAGAAAAAGTTATAAAATCAAAGTCTCTTTACCAGTAGAAATCAGAGAAAGTAGTATGCATTAATCTAGCAATCTAAATCATCAGTTATTAAAAAAGAAAACCCACAAAAAACCAAAATCCTCACTTTGGGACACCAATAAACTTAGATTTCACAGTTCTAAACTATGCTACCCTGTTCTCCAATCTGGTATTTTTCTTTACCAACTCTAACACTTTCTAGGACGAAGTCGACTTGTCATCAAGATGTCACACTGAATGCCATTTTAATCTCAGTGGTAAATGTAGGCACTTTGCATATGCCCAGGCATATGCCTTTCCTATACTGTATTTTTGAAACACTGAAAAATAAATCTTTCTGCGTACATTCCTAGTCAGGCATTACCAGAATCCATTTCTATTATACTAGAGTCCAAACAGAATTTTTGTCATTCTCTTGGGGAAAAGTATTAGTTAATTAAGACATTTCCTGGGATATCCTACTGGACTTGGATTAATTCACTCACTAACTTTGTTCATTTATAGCAGACAGAACCTGGAATTGCCGTGCTCTCCCTTTAGCAACTCATCTGCAAAGAAAATTCAGAAACACAGATTTATTCATTTGGCTGGAGGTTATCAATAGTTTTCAGATATCTGGAGTTTTTCTCCTTGAGGCAAATACTAAGCAACAGTTTGGGGCACATCCTGAACAGTACACTGCAGTAAAATTAAATCAACATGCATTAGCCAGTCATGCTTAGGCAGCTGCCCAAATTAAAACTAAAGATTTGAAAAATAATAATTTCAGTGGCTCAACACAAAATGGAAGAAATAGACAAGGTGTAGGGCTTCCTTTTCGTTAAATTTCTCATGCTATTGTCTTGTTAGATATAGTTTCTGAAACTGGAAAAAAAAAGGAGAAAATTATTCTCCACTTGGATGTAAAAAAAGCAACATGGCATCACTGAAATAAAATGGGAGGAATGGAAACAGAAAATCAGGAAAACTCTGGGAAGCAGGAAGAGGGATCAATGTGAAGACAGGACAGGTATAAAATTCATTTGCACTGTAGAGGAATAGAAATGTTGATACCTAGGATGCCTTCACTAGTGAGGAATCTAGCTAAATGACAAATGCAAGCATTATCACCAAGGGAAAAATGTGGGTTTGTGGGATAATACACTAACTGCTGGACAAAATCAAACAGAAACCTTACTTGTGACATGGCATTTCAGAGTTCTCTCCTTTCTCCATGCCCAGAAAAGTATGTCCTGCTGTCTCCATCATGGTGGTTAATTTCATCACCCCTGAAGGCTCGTTGAACTGTTTCTGAGTAATTTGTTCTACCATTTAGTGGCTGATCAAAAATCAGGCTGGGCTATTTGCAATGTTAAATGAGCTTAGTCTGTATATTTATGGATCAAAGAAGCCCTTCTGTTGCATTTGCAGTGGAAAGTTGTTTTTCTGTAACAGTCCTACTTAGCATGGAAAATAATTAGTTGGCTGTAGTCAATATTTTATCCATTTTTTCTGTTGGATTTACCATGCGCTGAAAGCACTTATCTGTTCACGTACATATTCACTAAGATCTGGAAGTACAGGGCGGGGACGGGGTGTGTGTAATTGCTTTACACAACTGCAGTGACTCTGAATTATTGCACTAGGCTGGTCGTTTGCTTTGGATATTCTGTATCAATGGAAAAAAAAGTTATTTGCAGCTCTGAGATTACAAAGTCAGTAGGGAAAAACTGTTACTGCTGAATACTTATATTCAAATTGCAGTGAAGATTCTTGTCATAAATCATAACGATTTTAAGATAAATGGGATACTTTCATGTCCATTATAATCACTACTGAAAGAGACTTGGCATGTTTTCCTGAAGAACAGAAATATTTTGCTTCAGATTGTCAGTCCTTAGAATGACAAATAAAGGGACTTGATAATAATCACTTGTTTTCTAGTTTCATGTCCTAATGAAATTAACATCCGTTGGGATTATACTTGACAAAAATCTATACCTGCAAATAATGTATTTCAGAGTAACTCTGATGAAGTGAAGGTGATTTAAAGACATAAGTTTATGGAGGTACTTACACTGTTTTTTGTGCCAGCATTAATCAGATGCAAAGACCCTATTAACAGAGGGAAGAAGGAAAAAAAAAAACCAACAAGCAAAGCCAAACAAAACACTCAAAGCAGTTAGGAGAACAAGAGCTGGAGAGTTTTAGAGAAGGTGGTCTGGGAATTCCAGGTCATAGGCATGATATCAAGTGCTCAGGACCACTTCAAGAACTGGAAATTTTTTTTTTCCTAGCTAGCTCCCAAAGGATATTAGGTTATTACAAGCACATGAGAATAGAGTGATGGTTTCTGTCTCTGTGGGAAGAAATCAGTCAGGATGCTGTTCCCAGGAACAAGAAAGAAGGTCAGTCTCAGGAGGTCCAAAACAACACACAAAATAGCATAACTTGAGAAAGAGGGCAGTGAAGGTAAGAAGGTGACATCTTTTGAAAAATTCATTTGCTCAAATAAAAGGAGCAAATACCAGAGGAATTGGGCAGCCATGCTGGTTTTAGAAATTCTCAATGAGAATTGATTATTCCTCTAGTACAAAGAAGCCTGGGGTGAGGGCAGGGATGGTCCATCTTGTAGCCATGGCCTCGTTTTCTTAGAGCTGATACCAGTTTTGCCTGCTACACTCTTCTGGCATGTTGATTCCTAAAGATGCTTCTGTTAGGGACAATTAATATTCAATCCAGTGACATGAACTTTCAGTAACCAAGACACTTTCTTGGGATTTCTCAAAACCCAATCTATATAAAAAATCAGTTATTCTGTCTTATAGTGTGTGTATATATCTATATACACACTATATATATATATTCTGCCTTACAGCATGTGTATATATATATATACACTATATATACATATATATAAAATCAGTATATTCTGTCATATCAATTCTGTCTTCTAGGCACTTTTTCTTACTTCAGAGGCCTCCTCCAAGAGCCCTGTCTTTGAAGGCTCAGTAGCATGGAGATCCTAGCATAGGTGCTCAACGTGGTGAGATGAGAAAGATAGAAAATAATTTAATTCTAAAAATAGATTTGCAAGACTGAGTGGTAATAGATTATCAAGTAATTACATTCCGAATAAAAATATGCAGGTAAATCACTTTCAGTTATGTGCAGAAAGCTTGTGTAGTAATTATGACTCATCTAAAAACCTATTTAAATCATTTGTTTTAAATCTTAGATGAGGCTTTAGTGATGCATATTCCGTTCATTCCCCAAATGCAGTCCTTTGCAAAGGATGCAATTCTGTTCTAAGAGTTCATTCCTAAACAGGGTTTCTGAGATTATTGGAAGCTATTCCAAGATTTATATCGTCAAGTGTACACTACGAAGTTTTAAATTTGAGGGTTTTTTCCTACTGTGAGTGACTTAAATTACCAAAGTAGGATTAAATTTTAGAAAATGGAGAAGTCTTAGGGGAAAATTCTGTCCTCAAGTGTTGAAACTGAAAAAAAAAGATACAGAATTTATTCTTGCTTAGGACAGAAAAAGCATTTTTTTATTCCTTCTGCAAGAAGTTGAGATAACAGAAGTTCTAAATTGAACAGCAGATTCAGACAAACCTCCAAAACCGTTGTATAACCTACATGTTACAAATGCCTTTTACCCAGTTGCATGCACGTTAATTGTAAAGTCAGGCAACCAAACCCTTTTTGGCAAGCACTAGACCAATACTGAGCAAAAATAGCTGGTGTGAATCGGTTTTCTTATTAATTTTATATGCCAAGGTAAAGCAAAAGGGGAAAGGAAGACTATGAAGCATGAGGAAACAGTAATATATTATTAATATTCATGATGAGAGTCAGTGCTTTTAAGACACCAGCCACCTAATTATTGTCAAGTAAACAGTAGTGTGGATATTTATAGTAAAGTTCTCCCATGCGAGAAAGCATGAAGTGCAGGTCTGAAAATGTAACAAGAAGGTGATAGAAGCTGGCATCATAACATATTATTGCTGTTTTCTACTTTTACGGAGCATGACTATGCCACTTGCGTGTGGCACAGATCCATCAGTTCTGACTGGCCCAGTTAGTGCAGCATGCCATCGCTCTGCTTCAGCCTGGATTGCTGTTTGAGCTTATAAAATCCTCTTTTTTTCCCCTTCAAACATGACTGCCTTCTCTTTTGATCTAAATCGTTGCTGCCTGAAAGCTGTGCCTATCCACTCACTGTACTCCCCATTGCTTCCAGTGCCAAGTTTAGTTTCCAGTTCACTTGGAATTTACTCGCAGCAAATATTCACAAGGTCCATTTACTGCAATTGTAAATGTGCCTCCCAGTCTCCCTATACCTTATAACCAAGCTGTAACTTCTACTTATTTGGTCCTTTATCAGAATATTCCTGACATACTGAGTCAGCATGACTTGTAGTCAGTATTTGACTGAGAACCAGGGATGAAGGTGTCAGACACTGACAGCAATCCACTAACTGCAGCCAGGAAAGAAAACACATTTGCAATATAGAGTTATCATTGAATATGAGAGGGAAAAAACTGAAACAACCCCAAAATGAACAACTAGAAGTTTATAGTCATACCAATACCATATTTCACATTGGCTATGTCTAGTTTTTTATACGTTCATATCCTCCATTGGAAAACTGGTTCAGACCTTCACATATATTATAACCAAATTTTATATTCCAGAAAAGGTGTTCTAAAGCACACTGATTGTTCATTTCTATTTCTTCTGTTGCATCTTCATCAGTTTTTTCTTTCATAGCCACAGTGGTGCAATGGCTAGTACCTCTTGAGTACTTTAACAGCAGAAGTTTTTCCTTTCAGTTCCCAAACACATGAGGATGCACTCTAGACTACTAGCTGTGTTCCAACAGGGTATTTTCATCCTGGGCCTTATCAAGGAAGATTCTCAAACCCCGGCTATTACAAAACCTTACCAGCTTGCTCCTGTGTTTTGTGTCATCTTCCATGAAAGTACCAATTAACCATCCGAGTTTTTAGAAACCTCGATGGTTAACTTCTCTTCAGTGTAAGAGAAAATTCTGGAGGGTTGTCTCATCCAATCTTTTGCTCTAAAATTCATCCACATTACAGCTACCCTATGTTTACTAATTTTCTACCAGCAGACATTTCCATTGTATTCAGTAAGGCATCACTACATTAAATGCTTTGTTGAAGACCAGATTGATAAGAACTACCCTTTTTGTCTCATCTAGAAATTCTTTCCAATAACTGTTGTGTATACAGATGTGCGAGCAATTTAATTTTATTGCAAGTTATTAATGGGTCTCCAGGTCTAAAACCAGATATATCTGAAAGCATTATTCCTTTTCATTTTAGCACTGCACTTTTGAGTGTCTCACATTTCAGTGGTTTTATGGCAGTATATGAACCAATACAACTGGTTAATATCACAGAATGCAGTAATAAAGAACATGCAAGTGCAATTTCATGCATCTGTGTGTGTGTGTGTGTGTGTGTGCATGCTTCTTTTATGATTCATATTTTAAGATTCATGGATCTTTTAGGATATCCAAAGAGGCAACTTATTTTAAGAGTTGCTACAAATACATTCAGATTTTTGCCTACAGCACGAACACAAGGAAAGCTATGATGAGAGCAGAAAAGATGCCATTTACTCATCTAGCTTAAAAAAAAGCGCATCTAAACGAAAGTATCTTTAACACAATCTGATTCTGAATTGTAGCTGTTTGTAAAACATTGTGTAGAACACAGTGTAGAAATTCCATACTAACTAGGATTCACAGAATATGAATCCCAAGTTGGAAGCGACCCATAAGGATCATGGAGTCCAACTCCTGGCTCTACACAGGGACAGCCAAATCAGAGAACGGGACTGAGCGCATCGTCCAGACGCTTCTTGACCTCAGTCAAGTACAGTGCATTGACCTGTTCCCTGGGGAGCCTGTGCCAGTGCCTGATTCTTCTCTCAGTAAATAACATCTTCCTGACATCCAACCTAAACCTCCTCTGGCACAGCTTCATGCCATGCCCTCGGGTTCTGCTACTGGTTGAAAAAGAGAGGAGATTGATGCCTTCCCTTTCACTTCCGCGTGTCAGGATTACCTCCAGGTTCACAACCTCTTATGAATCATGGGGTTTTTTTTTCAATCAGAAGGAGAGCATATGAAAAAGCTCTGATTAGATTGCACATGTGAAGGTATTATGTAATGCTAAGCAACACACCAATTCTCATCAGGGCATCTTGTAGATGCCACAAGCAAGACGATGATAGTTATAAAAGATACAGCTGAACTTTCTGGTATCTTCATGTAAAACATTTTAACTTCAGATCCATTTATGTTACTGATGTTTAAATGCTTCAATCAGTACATCAGTGGATATAATCTTGGATTCAGCCAATGCACTGAAACGTAGTATGCACTAGTTTGACAAAACACAATAGCAATTAGCCATTTCCTGCTTCCATAGCGACTACATAGAAGGATTTTTTTTCATTTCTCATGATCCTTTATCTAGATTATTTTCTAAATTTAAGCCCAGATTTATAGCACAGCAGAAATAAAAGTAGTACTATGCTCCTCATTCATCAAAGTATTGAACACAGTTTTATGTGAGTAGTTTCATTCAACTCCATGGGTTAATGCCAATGTTTAAAAAGAAATATAAATATATAACATATGCGTGTGTTTCCCTGTAAGTCAGCATCTTCTGCCAATTAAGTTGTGAAAACTCTTCTAAACATTGCTCCTATAAAAAAACAAAGAATAATGGTTTGATTTCTGTGTTTTGTTTTGGCTGGGGGGGAGGTGAATCCCAGGTTTGCCATGGAAAATGCACTAAATCCCTAGCATGTAAGACTCTATGAATACGATCATTTTCTTGATATCCTGCACCAGTTTCAGAAACAACTGAGCAGAATAAAATGTAAAAAAAATAATAATAAAAAAATTACTTTCTCTATAAGCCGTGAATACAGGCCTAAAAATTCACACTTCCAAAGGGGAACTTAAATTGTCACTTTTGACTTCCCAGTTG
The DNA here is from genome assembly GCA_013399135.1 of Heliornis fulica. Taxonomy (NCBI): domain Eukaryota; kingdom Metazoa; phylum Chordata; class Aves; order Gruiformes; family Heliornithidae; genus Heliornis; species Heliornis fulica. The sequence continues at coordinate 237,230 of VXBZ01007859.1, read as the reverse complement.
TGGCTGCTGTTCTCTTCTACTTAGATATTTCTATATAGCCACAACATGTCAGATGTTACAGATTGAAAAACAAAATTTTCCTGGCCTTGGTGTTTGTTTGTACACAGCACATTCAATTTGAATCAATACATGAACAGGAGATATCTAATTTATTATGAAGTACTGTCCTTGAGTGGCATGGATAGAAGGAGACAATACTAACCCATCTCACTAAAGAAATCAATTTTCTAATCGTTGCTCAAAGTTTTAAATGAAAGAAGATGATGATCTGAGTTTAAGTTCCTAAGGGTAGGAGCAAGAATAAGTAAATCTCTTCCTTATGAGTAACCTTAGTGAATAGATAGGGACAAATAAGGATGAAAAGTAAACCACCAAATCATATTTTGTCATCCTTGTAAAACTGGGGCAGAATACCGAGTACAGAAATTTGCAACACCGATTCATGTATTATATTTATGGACTGATCTGACAGACTTAATGACAACTATGTCAAACTTTGAAGACAGACATCATCAGGTATACTTTAATACCTACTTTTTATCCTGCCTGATTCACTAATACACTTTTTCTTTCTTTTTAAGAACCACAGACCAGATCTCAGACCAAAACTTATGAGTTACAGACAAGGAGGAGTTAAAGAGCAGCCCAAGGATACATTCACATGGGATATGACAATTTAATAGTGTTAATAGGATGCTTTACCTTTATCAAATGTACAGTTCTCATACCTGAAATACACGTTAGCAATCCTAGAGATAATTATGAGAGAAGATATTTAAATAATCTTTTCCCTCCCACACTTTCTAATCTGTTTGGACTGAGAGCTCCTTTAGCAAACACTGATTATCATTCTCTGATTATACAGGGCATAGCACTGGCTGGGGTGGGGGATGATCTTAATGTGAACCTTTTAGATTTTATTGGAATATAAACAGCAATATTATAAATTAATTTTTATAGCTTTGCATCATAATGCAGTGCAACTAATCAACTCTCCTCACTTATCTCTGCCCTATTTAAACATGAGATTACTTTCACCACAACTTCAGCATGACATTTAACATGACTTTGTTATTCTTAAATGACTCAAATCTAATAAAATTACAGAACACTTACTAAAAGCATCTATACAAATAGATTTATTCTTAAACATATGGATCTCATATATAAATAGCACAGACAAGTTTACTATTTTAAAGTTAATATTTCCATAGGATGAAAATATTTTTCAATTTAAGCAGAAACAAAGGAAAAACTAATACCTTATCTATGGAGACAATTTTTTTTCAGAGACAAAAGTGGAATGTGAGGCTTTTCTTCATCTGAATTTTTAACATTTCAGTTGTAACTTCTGAAATACACAGAACATTGAACAGTGGGGAAGAGATGATGCAGCATAACACTGTATGATCTGTGTAAGGTCCTGAATCCCTCTTACTAGTGAGAACAGAGATTTGAACTACAGCTCATGTAAGTCAAGCCATTGGCAGGCTGAAGAATCTGTTGTATTGATTTAAGAAGTACACTGACCTAGGTCAAACTGATTTAAAAAAAGAAAAAAAAAGATTTTAATGTTATGACGAAAATTATATTTTTGCAAAATCAAGTTTTTATTTTTAGAAGGTGTCCTTCATTCTGACAGTAAATAGAAAAAGAAATATTTGTATAGGAACTAGAGTTTGTTGAAAAATAAAGGGGAAGGAAAATTAAATAAATTATGATCAGAAAATATCATACTGCCCTGCAAGTAAGAATCCTGTCTAATTAAACATAATTGAAACAAAAGCACCCAAAAATGTTCCACTGTCTTGTCCAAAGTCTTTTTGATACCATCCAGATGCATAACCAGAGCTCAGAGAAAAATGCATACTTTTGGAAAAGAACTTTGAGAAGGTCCACAGGAAGCAGCCACAAATAATAAGAAAGGTAATACTGCAAGCAGAGGTCAGACTATTTTGATAGGAATAGCTGCCTCTGATTAGACGATTCCTTCCAGGTTGTGATTTCCACATGATGTTTTAGGGAATTAAGTGTATCATGGCAATCATTCTTTCTTAAGGAATTTCATTTAAGTGAGATGGTATATCAGAAATCAGGTATATCAGCATTCTGCATGCTTTTGCTTGAAACAATATTTTAGTTGTGGCCTTCTAATAAAGAGCCTGCACTCCAGTGACATGAAATAATCTTTTCACAAGTTACTTCAGGTCTATTGCAGACACCATAGAAAAGGTCAAGAGTTTAGGACTTTTATGTGTGTATGAAAAAGAGGTTTATTTATTTTGAAAAAATTGTATTTGTTTTAGAAATGTAGTGGTAACATTGCTACAATGTTGTTCTAAGAGATAATAAATTTATACTAACATAATACCATACTTAGCATTTGGATGCTTGAAAAACAGATTATTTTCATGTAAACAGAGGTACAATTATCACAGACTGGTCTGGGTTGGAAGGGACCCCAAGGATCACGAGTTCCAACCCCCTTGCAACAGGCAGGGCCACCAACCTCCAGACCTGGATGTGGATAAGACTGCACAGCGCCCCATCCAACCTGGCCTTGAATACCTCCAGGGTTGGGGCATCCACCACATCTCTGGGCAGCCTGTTCCAGCACCTCACCAGTCTTTCTGTAAAGAACGTCCCCCTGATATCCAACCCATACTTTCCCCTCTCCAGCTTCAATCCAATCCCCCTTGTCCCACCACTATCCACCCTTGTAAACATCCAATTTCCCTCCTGTCTATGTGCTCCCTTTAAGTACTGGAAGGCTGCAATGAGGTCCCACCTCAGCCTCCTCTTCTCCAGGCTGAACAAGCCCAAACCCTCAGCCTGTCCTCACAGGGGAGGTGCTCCAGCCCGCTGATCATCTTTGTGGCCTCCTTTGAACCCTCTCCAACAGCTCCACATCTAATTATGTTACTAACCTTGTATAAACAAACGCCTTCCAAAAAATATGGAAGTGATAACTGAAACTTGGTGATGAGCACAGGATAATAAACAGATACTTGATTTATATTTTTATCCTCCAGTTTTTGGCCTTTTCTCAGTTTGAAATTTTTTTTTTGATAGTGGTAATATTTAGAGGATTCAAGAACTTCTGCATTATAGACACCTCTGCAACGATTCTGATGGGCTGGCACAATTGTCCTGGCATTGTGGGAACTAGTTAATCAGCGCATCATCATGGATGCATTGTAGGGCTATAAGATAGCTTTTATAATTTCATATTTAAAATATTTTTAAAAACTAATTACACACTAAGATATAAAAAGAGGGATCTAGGAGAGGAACTAATTTCCCAAAATGTAGTTTAGAATATCACCACAATTTCTCTCACAGCATTCTTTTATGCTATGTAATAGTGACCTTTATAGCATTATAAATCAAGTAGAAAAGCATTGATTGACACGGATAAAACACATCTCTTGCTGGTGTTCACCTGCCAAGCCATATATTGAGTAACAGTATTTTCAGAATTGAAATACTGTAAATAGTGGAGTAAGTTAGCTTAAATTTGTAAAATTTCTGATAAAAGTACACTTTTGAATTAACAGCACAACACAAGTATATCACTCATCTAGTGTTCTCAGAGAGTTTGCACAAAAAAGATGGGAGTTTCACTGAGTGCATGAGCAGCTTTCAGCATGTCTTTAATCTCAGTTTCCTCAACTTCAATCACTCTTCGTCTCTAGAAACACCGATTCCTACAGATTGCTTATTTCAGCCAAATTCACCAAGTTTTACAGAGCAAAGAAACACCTGCAAAAATGTAGTCTGTAAAAAGTTTACTTGCAATCTCAAATGCTGTGTTTAATAATTGCAAACTTCAAATGGTGCTCTAGGAACAATCTTTAAAAAAAAAAAAAAAGAAGAAACAAAGCTCTCCTGGTAAAAGTGTAAAACTGTCCTGTCCTGGGACAGGCAGTGCACTGTGGTTATGCACAGACAGCTTACTAACACAACCTTATCTCTTTGGTAATGTTTTGAGAAATGTGTTGGTTTTTTGTTTTTTTNGTTGGTTTTTTGTTTTTTTTTTTTTTTTTTTCTCTGAAGTTATAAATGTAATTACTATTTGCAGAAAAAAAATAGGTAAACCAACTGAATATTCAACTGCAAGTTCATCTGGTATATGTTACATCCTTGTTAGAACTGACTTTTCCATTATATTAGTTCATGCATAAGGTCACTCTAGATTGAGGCAGCTGTCAACCTTGTGATGGATCACAGGTGGGTTTTATGAGAGCTCAGCATTAACTTCAAGGATTGCCAGGATCTTCAATTTGGATGAATTAAAAACTACACCAAAATGGAGAGTTCAATTTAGGCATCTCCAACACTAGGTGGGACACAGGATTTCTAGGTTGCTTTTGGTCTAGACTGTCCAAATCTCCCCTAATCTGTGCAACAGCTATAGAAGCTTGTCCCCAGAGTGGTCTGCCAAACTATGCTTTGATGTGCGGTACTGTGCTCTTATTCCATAAAACATTTCATCTCCAAAACTAGATCAGAATGTAGTTCTTAGGTTACAGTGAATCCCAAGAGTACCTGAAAACATATCTACATACACAGGACAGCATGTAAATGATAAGATTTTAATAGAAGACCACCCATTTCTTTTTCAACAATATCAATTTATCTCTCTTTACATTTATGTATCAGCACAGAATTTAAAGAGTAAATGTTAAGGATTCCCCATGGCCACAGTTCTCCTTCTCTCTGTGGAAATCTGTTTCTAAAATAACTCATATTCAATTACACAGGTCACTTGTGATAGTGACTTCTCTTGGTGAGCCTGAAGAAAATTCTGTGGTATCTGAACCATGAAAAATTATGCGCAGTATTTCATTTTAAAGATGTGCCAGATTAACAGAAGGTGATTGGGGTAGATTGTGAATGGTAGCAGCTGCTTATTTGCAAATGCTACAGGCACCACTTCTTTTTGCTCAGAATTTCTATTAAGTCCTTTGCTAACAACTGCTGTAGCGTATTTTTAGCTATCTCACCCCAAGCCAATATTCCTTATTGACTTTTGTCGTTGCTTTTTCTTGCACCAGATGAACTCATCACTTCTACTATTACATGTACAACTGCATCCCTTCTGCTACTATTTTATGTAAGCAAGGGAGAAACGCTAAACATTGAAAAATGGTTTCAGATGACTTTTCTCTTGGTAATATTTCCCCCAGATTTGAAATCTCCCATATCTAGTATCATAAAGTGTATCTAGGTAGAATGTTAATATAAGCATTAATAATATATAAAATAATTAAAACCGTGCTATTAAGAAATGTTTTGGAAGACCTCACAGGCACACTCTCCTCCCCCTCAACATACACCTTGATGTTATTTGCAGAACTAATTCAAATTACTCTTCTAATGTTAGTTAGGGATTAGATATTAGCACACAACCAGAAAAATGAAAGACATTATACTTTCCTTATATATAGGTGTATAAAAGATGAAATGTGGGTAATTTTAGGAGCTTTCTCAGGAATTTGATTAGGTAGTTTCCACACAGTGAATTTTCTGGGATGTCTTAAAGCAAAGCACATGCAGTGCACCATGTTGACTAAGAAAAACTTATTGATCAAAAGAACAAAAGCATAACTTTCAGATAACTTTCCTACTTTCTTTTGTGCAGAAAGCTATTTTAAACCTATCATCTGAGCGTATTCCCAAAACTCTAAATTATGAATCTTCCTTGATTATCTCAAAATTTTTTATTTAAAATAAATACATGACAGAAGAAATAAGATGTCCTGTAATGTGACATCAAATATGCAATTTGCAATAGCATTGCTTTATTAAAAACGCCAATTATAATTTCACATAAAATCTAATTGAGGTCATTACCCTCCTGACAAGTTATTTCTAAATTCTTTCTTCTAATAAGATTTGTTATTTTAACATTTTCCACATCAATGCTTCTTTCACATCTGTATACTTCTTGTCTATTAATAAAGATAATAGAAATTTCCCATAATTTGCTTGTATCATTGTGCTATTAATAAGAAAGCTATTTATTTAGCTGCTTATCTTGGAGATGAGATTATAATTTCTGTATAAATTTGTAAATGTGATCTTAAAAACATATTTTATTACAGAAATTATATTTTTAAATGAGTGAAGAAAAATATAGCTAAAGTTATGAATGCATTCTTAAGGTTGCTTTATCAAGTAGTCTTGATTAAAATGCTCACAAAATGTATAATCTTAAAAAATAAAATTCAGTTATACTTTGGGCTTACCGCATCTTTGCCATGTACCTCACCTAGTTAAATAATGCTTGCCGGCTCATTATGTAGGCAAACAAGGGAGGTCATACTATTCACTAAGAGATCTCAACTACTTATTCCTATTTTACTCAGAAATAATATATTGGCCAGGACAACCAAGTTTAATTTCTTGGAGGTTTCCTAAGCCTCATGGGATGTTTTACTTCATGTAAATGCATGTGGTGGAGGGTACCTTGGCTGATGGGTCTAAACATACCTAACATTGCCTTAGGTATGTTTGCCATTGGCATGCAAGTAGTCAGATACACAGGACACAATTAATTCTGTTTTCTGTCCTTCAGGTATTTAAGACATTTGGGAAGGTCATCTACGCTGAAGTTCAGTATAAACCCAGCTCTAGACTGAAAAAACCCCAACCCTCATTCTATCTTCAAACTAATCAAAATATATTCACTCACATTGCAATATCACGTAGATATTTTACTAACAGTAGGCAAGTGAAAATAGGATAACAATGATAAGTAGCTTTTAGGAAATAACATCCCATCTTGTACAGTTCCTGTACTGTAAGTAAGTCACTCCTCAGTCTACACACAAGTAGTGGAAACCCTGCTTTAGTGTAAGAAGAAACCAGAGACAATTGCGAGCAGGGATTCATGTTGCACAGCTGTGTATTTCCACTTTCAACACAGAATAAAGTGCTGGTATCATTATACCCTCCATGATAACAGAGGGAGTGGGTCTCCTCCATCACATGCAAACTACCTCAAACGGAAGCAGGACACTACAGTTGTTTCTTCAATACAGGACAACCTAATTTCATCCTCATGACGGTGATAACTGAGTGAACAAAGTAATGGGGTCTTAAGTGGACCTAGTGGAGCAGATAATTGACATTATCATCACTTTTGAAAGTTGCACTTACCTATAATTAAGATCTTAGTATGCAAATAGCAGCTTATGACCCAATATTCCCTGTGTGTCACTTCCCCAATTTCTATTAAAAAAGATCTATTTCTTCTTCTAGAACAGAGCAAACCATGAGAATGGACAATTCTGTCCTGATGGGATCCCACAAAGCAGGATGGCTGTACAGAAGGGTGGTCTGCTAAAGCTTGCAACGACCCTGGCTTGGGCTGGATCTGTCTATTCCTGGGTTAGCTGTCATCAAAAAAACCTCTATACATTGTAATGTACCAAAGAACCAGAAACAGTCTGGTGAAATAAAAAAAGAAATTCACTGATTCATGATAATCACAATAATTACATCAGAACATGTCTTATTTGCATAATTGTCCCTCTTAAAATCTCTAAGCTCACTTACTGGGCTTATGGTTCCTCCTTCTATGCTCCAGTGATATCACTCTGCCTTTTTTAAGATGGGAGTTGTAAAAAAAAAAAGGAAAACAAAAGGAAAGATGATGAGCATGTTTGTTTAAAACATACCTCACGGCCTTTAAGTTACACAGTGTTAGCCGTAACAGGTTAAGTTTCAAAACTTTTTTTTTAGAGAGAGACAGATATTACAGAACATTTGAAGAAAGGGAGAGATTACTAATTTGCACACTAACATTTCTGTTCACAAGGAAACACAGTACGGAAATCTACGCAGTTACAGTGAAAATCCCTTTGCCAAATACCATTTAAATGACCACGGGTTTTGTTGATATAAAAATTGTCCAGGATTTCATTTCTATAAATAAATGAAAACTAATTGTTGCCCTGTGAATGAGGGTGTTACTGATCCATGGCCATCAAAATGGGAGGATCACACAGATATGCACATAAAACAGCTGCTGAGATGTGAGCAAATTTCTGACAATGCAATTTTTGCCACTCTTTAACTAGATCTAGCTTTGGCAACAACAATACCTCGGCATTTGGAAACTCTGAGCCAGTCCCCTTAATAATCTATCAACTTTCAGATGTATCACAGAGCAAAGAAAAAAATACCCCATCATCTGTGATCTGTCTGAACTTGATCAAGCATATCCTAACTGATAATGACAGAAACCCTCATGATCTGTTAGGTATGGAACATAAAACCTATGTTCACTTCAGCTAGTCTGTGAAGCCTCATAAAATTTTGAGAGAGTTACACTAAGCTAATAATATATTGCTGCATCAATTGAGCCAAAAATACCCATAAAAGTGTTCCTCTTACATGCTCAAGAGCCTCCTGAAAGGAGAGGAGGGGAAGAGAGCAAGAAAACCATTTTTTTTTCAGTGTAGCCTAAGTAATGAGGTCAAGAGGGCTTTGTGCAAGTACTAGTGCTTGCTTTCTGAGGAGAAAGCTTACAAACTGTAAATACCAGAAATGAAGAATGCTTGAATGACACAAACTGGTGCTCTCAATAACTGACGTGAGACAAGGACACCTGAATATAAGAAATTTGCCTCACTCCATTATGGGATTTTATAAACATGCCTCATTGTATTACTCAGTTTTGCTACTAGAGGGTTGTGAGGAACAACTTAGTGAGAAAGATTATGATATATCTCTGCTAGATTGCCAAACAGATTGATTCCCAAATGCATTCATGCATGAGGTAGTATTTTAATACTGAATATAACAAAGCAATGAAGTATATAATCTATGCATCTAAATAGATATTTTTCAACTAGATGAATGTACAACTTCTTTTTACTAAAAACTACTTACATGCTATAAAATCTGTATTTGGTTTTTATATTAATTTAACAACAGCAAATATATTTGATATACTAAAAGTTTGCAAAACCCAATTACTCGATGTCATAAGCTCCTAAATATTCTCTGAAGCTTTGAGGTTCATCCAAAAGTTTTCTCTCAGAGAAGTAAGTAAAAACATCCAAGCTAGATGAGTACCCACTTCCACCTTGGAGAATTCCTGGAGGTGAAAAATTTTTCTCCACCCCTGGTGTTCAAATCCCTAAAATCTGCTGCATTCACAAACTGTACGTGAACAGTACCCAGGTAGGTTTTGGTGTGACCACTGAAGTTCACCCTTAAGCACAGTGTTAAACAAACCTTCTCAGTATTGGATACTACCAGACAGTATTACTAAAAGAGTTTGTGTAGATAAAATCTTCATGACTGTGTGACTGACCGCATCCTGTTGTCTAGACTCCTATTTTATAAACTCACACAAGTTGCAGACACAATGATCAAACCTGCACTTTTTCAGTTATTTTGTTCTTTCTCCCAGGAACCTGGAACCCAACTTCTGACCTCCCAGCCACAGTTACTTGTCCTCCATCCCCTCTCTCCAGGAAACTCTGCTTTAGTGTATTTTGGCATCCCCAGCACACAGTCAAGGCACAGCAAATCAGCACTGGCCAGTTGCTGAAGCTTCCTCCTGTCCCTCGGCTCCAACTTCGGACTCCTCTCCCAGAGCTTTATATCCAGTTCTGTATAGCTGACGATTATATCACAGCAATCCTGGCTTAAACCAGTCTGCTGGTCCCAGAGCTGACACACACAGAGACCCACTGATGTTCTGCATCTTGCTGGCTAAGATTTAAGTCAGGATGTTATTCTGGGCAGGTCAAATAAGTCTCAAGAATCACCAGGTGACTTAAAGATGATCCTGCGAAAAGCAAACCACGTGCTGCACACTGTGAGAGCCCAGCTTCACCCTGAAGAACTCTCGTAAATATCATCCAGCGTGCCCAGGATCAGCTCCTTGTATGTCTCCATCCTGGGGCAGGTCAGCTACCAGTGGGACCCTGCTGGTAGCTGCTCCCCAGTTGGGCAAATGCTGTGGAAGATGTGTTAGCAAAGGGGCACCCAAGGGCAAGGCAGGGCTGTGCCCATCCCCCTGCCATGCTGGTGAGTCCTCTGGATACATAGCAAAGAGAAGGGTAATCCCCAAGCTTTAGACTCAGTTTTGGGGGAAATTCTGCATTAAGCTACCACTGCAGTAAGTCCAACTGCTACATATACACGAACTACTGTCTACAAAGTACAAAGTATTTCATCCATGATGGTCAGAGTTATGTACAGCTCTGGAATATGATTTACACTGGTGCTTTCACTGATTGCAATAAAAAGGTGACATTTTAAGAAAATTGTACTCAAGAGCAATGAGTTGAGAACCAGGTTGGTTTTTATTCTCAGCTTTCAAAGCGACTTCCTCAGAAGCATGAATAATGCTCTTACATATTTTTATCTTATCCTTTAAAATAGTGGTGCAAACAGAAGACAGAAAAAAATACACATTTTTTATAACACTCTGAGATGACATTTCCTCTGAATTTGGACTCTAGTTTGAAGAAACAATTTACTTTATAAACTATGAATGGATCTTTATGTATCTTATTGCTATAATTTTACCTGGCAAGGGTCTTAAACAACAGCAGGTGTCTATGCCAGACAGACACTTGCTTTAAAACAGACATATTTCTTCAGGATAAAGGGGATGGCTGAGCTTAAAAAACAAACAAATGAAATCAGGAAAAAATTCAAGAGCTTTTTTCTTTACCCCTTCAAATATTATGACAAGTCACTTCATCTCTCCTGTGCTCATCTCTAAATATGCAAATAATATTTGGTACTTCACAGACATTTTTAGGAGTTGAATTAATGCGGTCACTGAATCGAAGTAGCCTGTCGTTGTTTAATTCTGGTCTATTCCTTCAGAGAAAAAAAAATTAAAAAATATGTGAAATCACAAAAGCATTTAAACACACTCGGGGAGTTATTTTTGAGGAGAAAGTGGCAGTTTTAATATGTTTTCTGCTTTGATGGGAACAGGAATCTCAGCCATGTAACTGAGGGTGCACTGGGAGCCAGTGAGAGCCATCTGACAGAAAAAAACAAATACAATGAGGCCTAAGGAGCTCTTGAGGAAGCCCAGGCAGAGTTGCAGGGGAAGGGCAGTCAGCTGTCACCCTGCATGGGTGAGTCCCAGCTTTTTACCAGCCAAGAAGGATCTGGGATATCCCTGAAATCCTGTTGAGGAGACAGATGCCTTCCCGTTGAGACAGTTCAGGAAATCAAGAAGAGCTGTACCTGGGCATGATACACTCATATGAGAATGTCCTGCTTGCAACTTTGATTACTACAACCCAACGATACAGCTGAATGTACCTCTCTGAGACAGTAAAGTTCTGACCTCTTGATAATTCAAAAGTTTCACTAGTCTCCATAATTTTATAATTTGGTTTTAGTCAAGCCAAGTCTAGTATTAAAATGAAAACCCCAATCCAGGAAATTCCTCTTCTACACATACATAAACAAGTTTCTCTTATTCCTGCATTCAGTTTTGGGTCCCTCTGTACAGAAAAGTCATTGAGGTACTGAAGCGTGTCCAGAGAAAGGTGAGGAGGCTCGTGAGGGGAATGAAGAATAAATGTGATGAGGAGCAGCTAAGGGAACTGGCATTGTTTAGTTTGGAAAAGAGGAGGTTGAGGGGAAATCTAATGGCTCTCCTATAGCTACCAGAAAGGAGGTTGTGGAGAAACAGGGGTTGAACTTTTTTCCTTAGTGACAGGTAGTAGAATAAGTGGAAATTGCATCAAGTTACACCTCAGGAGCTTGAGATTGGTTATTAGCAAGACCTTCTTCCCAGTTAGGGTTGTTAGGCACTGGGATGGGCTGCCCAAAGAGGTGGTGCAAACTCCATCCCTGGAAGTATTTAACAGATGGTTTGACGTGGTTTAGTAGTGGTTGGCAGGTTTGAGTCATGATTGTACTTGATGACCTAAAGGGTCCCTTTCAGTCAAGGAAGTTCACAATTCTGTGATTCTATTCAAAAACATCACAAATAGATTTTAATTTATATTTTAAAAATAAGAAAAAATCCATTATAATGAAAGTACCTGGAAGTTAAACCACATATTTTATAGTTCTATTAAAATGAACATGCATTTGCTCTACAGAACTATTCACCATATGATGCCAGAGGTAGATACTAGTGAGGTAGAAAGCAGTGTGATTGTTTCAAAAATGGTTTCAAAACTCACTGATTAAAAAAAAAGAAAAAAACCCCAAACAAACAAAATAGGCAAAATGGAAACCAAACCCCAAAAATTTCAAAAGACAGTACTTACACTATTAATAAATAAAATATAGAAGTAGATCTACTAGGAGCTCAGGCCTTTTTTTATTCCTCATGGGACTAGAGGAAAGAGAACGAAGGAAGGCTGCCAGTAGATAAAAGTAAATATCAGATAAGAAAATCTTAGTCAATATATTTCTTCCTTCAGTCAAGCTATTTTTAATACATACAGTCCTGTCTCTTTCTAGGAGACATATGTTATTGGAAAGATTAGTTTTTCAGTACCTATTACTTCTGCCAGCCTGCATCAAAGTAAATTTAGAGATGTGCTGACAGTGTAATACCTGCTATCAGGTTCTACCTGTAGATAAGAGGTGAAAAAACATCTGTCGAAGGCCACCCTTAAAAAAATCCAAAAAAACCCCCACCAACAACCTGGTTGGTTGGATTCCAGGAAGTTTCTAAACTCAGCCTGTTGAACATTTTCTTCAAAATAGTCCAATGCTACTATAAGGGTATTAAACAACGAACAACAACAAAAACCCAGCAACAACAACCACCACCTTCTGAATTTAACGGGCACAGTACTAACTTTTAAAAGCTTTTTTAAGCTTTTTTTTAAGCTTTTAAACACAATGTAAAACACAAGTAACTGATCCATTATACAAAATTAATGAAATACATTTGCATAAGCATGATTTGGGAGATTCTCATCCTTAAAAGTGACACACAGTTTCAGCATCGACTTGAGTGTCTCAAGGCTGGCTGAAACGAATTTTTAGCAGTGGAAAGAGAAAATAATGCTGTCAAGAAATTAAGTAAATTGAGTAAATTGTGGGGGTGGGGAGGGGGAGAGTTATATGTAGGGTGTTAGACTGGATGATCTTTCAAGGTCTCTTCCAGCTCCTAATATTCTGTGATTCTGTGAAACTATACCCCATGAGAAACACCTAGCTGAACTACCTCTCTTGAAACAGATGAAGGTCAAAGAAGTATGAATTGTTTGCAAACACTTCTCATCCAGAAAGTTACACGGCTAGGTTTTCTTGAACTCACAGACTGAAGAAAAGTGTTGGTAGTGCAACACATCTGGTTGGGAAGACTCCTTGAGTGATTTATTGTTGCCTTACCAGTCATTTTCATAGAGTCTCAGCACAGTATAGTTTAATCACCGAGGACTGTAAATAAATTTTATTGCTGTAAAACATAATCTTTTTTTTGTGTGTGTGTTTGGGTTTCAATTATGCTTAATTAGACAGGATTCTTACTTGCAGGGCAGTATGATATTTTCTGATCATAATTTTTAATTCACTTCTTTCCCCTTTATTTTTCAACAAACTCTATTTCCTATACAAATATTTCTTTTCCTATTTTACTGTCAGAATGAAGGACACCTTCTAAAAATAAAAACTTGATTTTGCAAAAATATAATTTTCGTCATAACATTAAAATCTTTTTTTTTCTTTTTTTAAATCAGTTTGACCTAGGTCAGTGTACTTCTTAAATCAATACAACAGATTCTTCAGCCTGCCAATGGCTTGACTTACATGAGCTGTAGTTCAAATCTCTGTTCTCACTAGTAAGAGGGATTCAGGACCTTACACAGATCATACAGTGTTATGCTGCATCATCTCTTCCCCACTGTTCAATGTGCTGTGTATTTCAGAAGTTACAACTGAAATGTTAAAAATTCAGATGAAGAAAAGCCTCACATTCCACTTTTGTCTCTGAAAGTCTCTGTCTTTGGCAATACAGTTGAATCTCTTTTGTTTTTCATTCTTAATGCTTTTGTAGTCATAAAGGGTCTATACTTGTTCACAAGACATAATGTTTGAGGTAGTGCCTTGCAAAAAGCCAGTTTAGCTCCCCTGACCAGGAGTTTTCATGCCTATATCAGCTCAGGAGTTACAGAAAACTCATGACTCACTGTCTCTAAATGGAATGGGACAGAGGTGATTAGAAAACTGGGAATGCAGCTTTTAAATCAACTGGCATTAGTGTTGTTAAAGAAAGAGTCTATATATATGAAGTTATTGCCCTTACAACACAGAATCATTAGGCTGCAAAAGACCATTGAGATCATCCAGTCCAACCGCCCCTGTCCTCTCCTAAACCAAATCCCTGAGCACCTCATCTACCCGTCTCTTAAATATATCCAGGCATAGTGGCTAAACCACCTCCCCGGGAAGCCTGTTCCACATCCCAACAACTCTTTTACTGAAGAATTTCTTCCTAACATCCAATCTGAACCTGACCCTGTGCAGTTTGAGGCCACTTCCCCTTGTCCTATCTCCTGTCACTTGGCTGAAGTGACAGGAGATAGGACACTCACCTCTTTTCAGTCTCATTTCAGGTAATTGTACGTAGTGATAAGGTCTTCCCTCAGCCTCCTCCAGACTAAACATCCCCAGCTCCCTCAGCCACTCCTCATAAGGTTTGTTCTCCAGACCCTTCACCAGCCTGGTTGCCCTTATCTGAAGATGTTCCAGGACCTCGATGTTCTTCTTGTAGTGCAGGGCCCAGAACTGAACGCCGCACTTGAGGTGTGGCCTCACCAGTCCCAAGTACAGGGGCACAATCACCTCCACAGACCTGCTGGCCACACCATTTCTGATACAAGCCAGGATGGCATTGGCCTTCTTAGACACCTGGGCACACTGCTGGTTCATATTCAGTCAGCAGTCAAACAACACTCCCAGGTCCTTCTCTGCCTGACAGCTGTCCAATCACTCTGCACAAAGCCTGTAGCACTGCATGGGGTTGTTATGTCCCAAGAGCAGGATGCTGCACTTGGCCTTACTGAACCTCATCCCCATGGTCTCAGCCCATCAGTCCAGCCTGTTCAGGTCCTTTGGAAGAGCCTCCCTACCATCAAGCAGATCAACACCTCCTCCCAGTTCCCTCCGCGAACTTACTGAAGGGACATTCGATCCCTTCATCCAGATCATTGATAAGAATATTGAACAGGACTGGACACAGGACTGAGCCCTGGGGGACACCACTTGTGACCGGCCTTCATCTGGATTTGGCTCCATTTACCACCACTAAGGCTCAGGTACACACACAGGCTCAGGCTTGGACAACAGGATTTCTGAAAAGTAAATGAATCAGCAGAAACAACAGAAACACAAATATCTTCCCAGATCATAGCTAGGGCATTCACACTCATTCTTCTTAATTTTTCAGTGTATGAATTTGATCTTTCACAACCAGATAGAGCTCTCAGCTACATCTCTCAAGACTTATATACGTCTGATGTACAGGTTACTTATCTATAGACAGCGCTTACTAGATTACATTAACATAATGTTTATGTGGTTTTTTCATATATAATTTTGTTTTTCCCTCATATATATGTGCACTCTTGCCCTCAGAATTTATTTTATGATCAGTACAAAACTGCCACTAGTATTACATGAAGGGTGAAGTCTCAGAGTTACGATCTAAAGAAATAAGATTAACTAGAACGTTCCAAGATAAGAAGCAATATTTTTCAGTTTCAATCAAGACTGTCAAATAATATCTGAAAAATACAGGATAATATCTGAGAAGCAAGTACTGCTTGTAATAAGGAACAGTCTCATGTTTTATGAGTTCTGAAAAGTCACTCTCATCACCTTTACCTAAAAATTCAGGAAAGCAACTTGACAGTAATATTCAGAAATTCAGCTGCTGCAGCTCTAGACTAAAGAATATTCTGACAAGATAAAAGGAAACAAAATACAGCTACAAGGGTCCTTCAGCATGGAGTGAGCAGGGTGTTTGAGAGGCTCTGCAACCTCCACCCTTGGAGACACTCAAACTTTAATGGGAAGGACCCTGAGCGACTTAACCAAATTCTGATGTTTGTCCTGCTCCGAATACTGTCTCAGGCAAAGTTTTCGCTTCCAGCACAAAACTGTTGTACCTCCCTGTGACTCTAATACAAATGCAGAAGTGGATTTATGTAGTAGGATTAACGTACATACCCTGGAGGTGAGCTGCATAAAGCACCTACCCACCATTTCAGAGGAAACTGATAGGTGTACCAGAGGTCCCACCGACTAGTATCCCTCAGAATGAGAAACCCAAGGAAAGGTTCCTACCATGACTGTATTTTCTACTCCCTGGTAAAGTTCAAATCAGTTAAACAGTTGAGTAATCTTCAAGGCCTACCCAAAGTCAGAATATCCATCATAAACAGAGGAAATTTGAGTCTTGCTGTACTCCCTTTCAAGAGCTACACACAAATTATGAATCAAACAGAAGATGAAATGTATATTTTAAACATGCAGCAAAAATAACTGATCTATTTAAAGCATTCACACTGAATCAGCATCACCCAGAGAGGTGACTCAACCATGCGAGGGAATTATTAGCCTTTAGCACTATGCATGAAGTCACATTGTTTTGTAGGTATGACACTATTTACTCTGAAGGAAGAAGAATCAACATTTTTAGAAGGGAATTCTACAATTAATATTTATCTTAGTGATGTTTTCCCATTTTCCCTAAAATAATGGAGAGAAAGATCAAAACTATCAAATGAGATTGAAATGAGGTTTGCTGAGGGGAAGCAAACAAACTGAGTTCATTAGACATGAAAGTTTCCTTTGTGGATAGTAATGTCTGGCTATGAATAAATTAAAATTATTGCAAATACGTTATAATTATTATCACTATTCTATATCAGCAATGTGGAATGGTGGAATGGCCAAAGACATGCATACAAATAACAAAATTTTCTTTTTCTATTCTTGATAGAAATTGAAGTGACAAAATATTCACTGAGTGCTGGGATTGCATCACTCTGGATGGATGTGTTCTTGTGTAAGTAAGATCTTTATCAGTACTAGGAGTCGGAGATTGAAGGTGGCTAATCCACGCTCCAAATATAATGTAATGAAAATACAATTTATTTTTTAAAACCTTCAACTACACTGCAGAGCATCCAAAACCTATTCTTGATAAAAAAACTCAAGTAATATTGAGAACATACTACTTTGAGAAGGATCTACTAAAAGGGTAGCATACTAAACCTATAAAACCATCCCAGAGACAGTGTCTTTTTGGCAGTACAATACGGAAAGCAAATTAGATTATTTTTAACCATCATTTTAGTTCTTTTATATTAATTCTAAAGTGTTTTTTTTTTCCTTTAAACTACTATATGACTTTTTTCACTACCAACTCTGGAGTCAAATTTAAGAATAATTAATGCGCAGATATGTTATGTAATTCGAACAATTATTTACAAAGGTTGTCCTTGAAGTTTTTGGTACAAATCATCACAAATGTAGGAAGATAGAGTAAGAGATGCTCATTAGCATACACTTAGTGGTTTAGACTCACTTTTCCAGACATCATACATAGGTTTGAGTAAAAAAAAGTAAAAGTGTGGAGTGGTTCATCTATTTATGTTGGCTAGGCTTCAAGATTTTCATAGTATGTTTTTCTGGGCAAATCTCTTTTGGATTAAGAGCAGGAATTACTTTCTGTTGTAAGCAATGAATCTCAAAATCTTTCAAAGCATTTTATAGGCTTACAGACTTTGGAAATTCTCTTTTGTAGCACCTGGGGAACAAGTCTAAACTAAATAGGAATGTGAGAATCAAGAAGAGAAAACCAGTAAAAGCATATTTCACCTTCTTAATATCGCAAAAGTAGGAGTTTTTTTAAATAATGCTGTTTAATCCTCTGACTTTTGAGGATATAGAGTGTCACCAATCAATATGAATAGGAATGTAGTACTTGTATTATAAGTAGAATATTACAGTCTTCAGGTCTTTGCCGTGGCTGACAGAAGAATAAAATGCATATTGGCTGAGAGATGAATAAGCTGTTTGGTCAAATGTTCTCTTTAGCAGAACTCATGCAATTTCACTGAAATGGATGGTGTTGCCATGATTTACACTAATGGGAAAATCTAGCCATTTTCTCCTTTTTTATACTTACAGTTCAGGCAAAAATATTTCACATTAATCTCTTCTTAAGAGGTAACAAACAGTTTCAAAAATAAAAAGAATAAAATATGAATTTATTAAAATCTTATGGGTGTTCTGAAATTATGTCAAATTGGTGGCACTTGCATTTAATTTTGCTGTTCACCTAATGAAAATAGACCTAGTAAAACTTGGAATACCTCCGAACTTTCTCCCTATTTACTGCTGACACTGTGCCATTTTATTTTAACTTTTATTAAACTATTGCAATCCAGGTTTAACACAATCATCGCAAAATGTTTAAGTTAATACAATAAAGAAAAATCTTTAAGTAGTAAAGATACAAATATGCATCCCAGTTTTCAATTTATTTGGCTCTGCTATTCAAAATTCAGGATGACATCTGCTTTAGTCCCACCCAGCATAGCAAGATCTTAGCAAGATTCAGCCTTCCAAACTCTTGAACTAGCCCTGAGTTACACACAAAGAAGACTGACATGCATACTGTCTGGCGTCTGGGCTTTGGCCTGCTAGAACTTCAGTTACTCAGATGATGACTATATAACTGTTGTTGTTATATTATAACATTATAGTAATAATTTTACTAGCCCTTTTAAAAATATGAAACAAACTAAAAGCCATAAAGACTTTTTTTCCTTCCTGCCCACTCCTGCTAAATAACTCTTTGCAAGAACAGCAGAGCTCACCATATATATATATATGCTGAAAGGCATTCTGGATGTTATGACCATTAATGAGAATACTTGGGGGTGGGGATAGGGAGGACAGAGCAGAGATATTACTGAGAATTTCCCCATTGCCTAACCTCTGTGCCAAGATTGTGTCAGCAGAAGGGGATTTATTCTACTGGACCTTTCCGTTCTGCTGTGCACTTCCTGTTAATTAGATCAATACCTGTGTCTATTAGGAGCTGGCTTAATATTCTTAATGAAGGTTCATTTAAGGTTCATTCTGGTTACAAGGTAGTTCTTTTCTCATCTTTTAGAGACCATTTTTCAGACAGTATTCATTTGTAGGTTGTAAGTGATCTTTATTTAAGGTTCAGGAGCAGCTGCACCACTAAGCGGTGGAACAAAATGACTTAAAAATAAGAATGATGCTCAAAAAAATTTTTTTTTCTTTTATCCCCTTAAGATACACGTGCAGTTTCATTTCTTACCAGCATAGACATAACTTCTTTGACTTCATGGAAATAAAATCTATCATTTTGGAAAACCATTCTTTCTTAAAATTAATCACTCTCTTTGGAAAGCCTTTTTTTTTTTTTTTTGATTGTTATACACCTGGAAACGGAAAAGTATCTTACAACTGGAAAGTAGGACAAGCCACCTGTCGACATGAACACATCTAAACATCTATCAACAGAAAGGACTACGGACACCCCTATTGCCAAATTGTTGTTAGCAATCATTTTGGGTTAAAATGTTAATTACAACTTTGCTGTGAAATATAAAGTTAAAATTTGGCTATTTTGTATTTAGCAGAGAACCAGTATGCTTTCTAGCAGGACTGATACCTCAACTGATATTTAGGTATACATCAGCAGTAAGGTCATAAACATACAGCTGTCATCATTTATCACAGGTTAAAGCAGACTACTATAAAAACTGAATCCCCAAAGTAGTTTTTCTAGCAGAACAGAGATGCAGGTTGGGTTTGTTTTCCTTACTGTCATTATAAACTATCACGATGTCCTCTGAAGCTGAATAAAATCCATCCAACTACTTTGCGTGAAGAGATCACTTAAGCTAGCAGTTTAAGGACTAGCCTTAGGATTACTGATATCAATACTATGAAGTTATCTTTGGTAGATATTCTAAACTGAGTAGATACCATGTGCTTTTTGATGAACAAAATAGCTGTGTCACAATTCCAGTTGCATCATTTAGAAAAAAAAAAACGAAAGGAAAAATGCAGTAAATACACTCTGCAAAATGAGTTTTAGAGGAAGCAAGCCTTCACATCAACTTATATTGCCAATTTCTTTTGCTGCTTTTTGTTTATCAGGGGAGAAGTCTTGAGAACCAAGACTGAGACATTTTTGTGTTTCACAGGATCCTCTGGTCCCTTTCAAGAAAGAGCACAGTGCTGTAATTTTTTTAATGCTTTCAGCCTGCATCTTCCTTATTTTAGGTGATATTAGTTAAATCATAGGCATTTGAATAATAAACTTCAGTCTGTTGAGGGCAGGTTTTGTGTTTTCATATATTCTTTCAAATTTCTGGACGGTAAACAGGTGTTGTAGAAGTCTCTGACTTGAATTCATCTAAACTTAGTGTCTAAAAGTCCAATTTTGACCCCTCAGGGCACCGTAACAAATACCTACTTTTTAAAAACCCAAGTATTTTTACATATATATATATACACTTATATACACACATATACCTAGAGAGAGAAAAAATATTTCCACAGAGAGATACTTAGGAAAGCACACGTACATTTTCGCTATTGTTTATTCAATATATTAAACATTTTGTTGCAGATCTCTATAATCTTAAGATGTATCAGCTAACATGAGAAACACTACCTAGATTAGGCAGTCAGTACAAAATATGCAAAACCCAAAAGATATAAGGAAGTTTTACCTAATCTACCTAATTCTCCCAGTCTGCTTTTCTGTAATCCTTTCTGTTGTTTAGATGATATGGCATTGTGTTCTATGTACAGTTTCCAGAGCAGAAAGGATGCAACTATGACATGTTTTACATAACATAAATTATAGTTTAAAATATGCCAAACACAAGACTCCCTGGCCTGTTGTTATTCATCCAAAAAGAAAACAGGAGAAAGAAGCAATTTTAATACCACTACACTGAGGAAATAAATCTAGGTTGAGCATTCTACCTCCTACAAAATTCCACATTGCAGTCTGAAGGAAAGTTCGCTGATAATAAACTCAAATGCATAACATTATTTTCTTTCTAATGATATTTCCAGTCCTTTATGTAGGATAAAATAATGCTGTGCAAATAAGACTTTACTCACAGAACAAACTAGCATGCAATGATTTTATTACTTCTAGATTATAGTAGATAAATGCATTTGCAGCACTTCAGCAAGTTGGTCTCAAATGAAAGTCTGCCAGTTCTCTAACTACAGCACACTTACTGACTCCAGAACAAACCTAACAATCTAAAGGAAATGCACTGTATGCCCACCTTTACTCCCTAATTTGCACATAAAAAAAAGACAAAAAAGTTAGTATTTTTCCACCGTGAAATAATGCAGTTACTATTTTCTACATTACTTGTGTGATAGAATCCAACTTCTCCTTTGACTAGCCATTTTAGCAGCAAAAGGATTCAGATGTAAAATATATGTGCTATACTACTTACTCTTCTCTTTCATTTCTTTTACAATACTAGTAAGTTCTAAATAAAGTTGTGACTGGAAATAAATATCTACAAGAAGCACATACGATGTAAATGGAATGCAAATTTAGCTGACCACTAATACAGACTGTTTTTCTCTACAATTTAAATCAAATTTATTTTACAAGACATAATGAACTTTAGTAGTATTTAAGAATTTCAGAGAAGAATTTAATTTTTCTAATTAAAAGCTTGTATATATTATGGTATTTCACAATCCTGGAAGAAAGGCATCGAAAACCTCCTAAACTTAGTTTTCTTTATCATAAAATTATTTACCAGAAAACCTAGCCTCAAGACCTAAAATCTGTTTACTGAACAGTGTTAATTTCTTATGAGAGCAGCTTACTATACTGGATAACATCCATTTGTTACTTGAATTTAATTTAGAATTTAATTTAATTTTAATTAAATTCTTCCTACATGTAGGAAAGACCTATATCTAACCACATTCAACTCCACAAATGAGTTTGTGTTAACAAGCAATTTATCAATTTTCTCCATAGGGACTGTATGTACAGCATGAATACACAAAAGCAAAAGGCGAAAAGGAAGGCAGAGTCCATTCAGCCACACTATGACATGCAAAGGGGGAAAAAGGTTTATCTAAATCAAATAATTGATGTCATCTGCGTGTAAGCAGTCATACTGTTTGTTATTGTTCAATCATATTGTTGAATCGATTCTGTGCAATAAATTCATAAGCCAGATAAAATAATCCCCTTTAATATTTATTATTTAGCTTTAGTAACAAACATTACTGATCCTAAACCTTTTGGTTTTATGGGTGCTCCCCAAACAACTCTCACTAAAATGTGAGAGACAGCATCACAGTGCAGTCAAACAGAAAATGTAAGTCAGCATTAAGGTCCTTGGAACTGTTCATCACAGTCTCAAATGAGACACTCAGTACATCTACAAAGTAGGAGAGCAAAGCACTTGAACCGCATGAGCTGGCGAATAGAGGGAAAGGAGGCTGACTGTACTGCCAGTTCAGCTCTGGGGACACCAAAAGGATCAACTGCCAACGTAAAACTCAGATTAGTGCAACTATAAAACGAAATAAAGCAAACACTTTCACTCCTACACTGATCAAAATAAATGCAGACATAATACTAGGATAAAAAGGAGTCTTTCCAAAGTACTTTCCAAAGTCCCCTACCCATATCTAAGTCCTTGCCTTGTGACTTGGAAATATGGATCAGGTAGAAGAGGAAACGGTGCCAAGTCCTTCTCACAGGATGACCATGTGTCCTCCTGTAGGAAGGATAGCTCTGCTGAGCTAGGAACCCATGTGAACGGAGGAGGCTGGCTGCAACAGTGAACAATTCTGCTCTGAGACGTATGGTTTGGTCTGTAATCTCAGAGAGAAATGCACAGTGGCATGGCTGTGAGGGCAAAACAGGAGGACTACTCAAAGCACCTCAACAGGTTTCTAGAAAATCCTGGGGTTGATGTCCATGGTTCTGTGTTAGAGGATAAAGTAAACCAGAAACTATGGGAGCAAAATTGGAGTGGGCTGCATGGGAAGCTGAAAAGAGACACCACGAGTTGTATTCTTGAAACTGCTCCCAGGATGCAGAAAACAAGACAGGTTACTGAGGAGGCAAAGTGAAATACATGTTTGATTCACAGAATGAAAATGTAGGATAAAGATTATCAGGAACAGGACACATTTCCAGAAGAGAGGAAGCTCATGAGGAAGATTAGACTTCGCTTAAACTATTATTAAATTGAAGCTGCTGGATTTTCATATCGAGAGGACTACAGATGACTCTCAAAGCTAAAGATGAGGAACAGGAATAAGTATTGCAGAATCTGTTAAACGAAAACATTCTGAAGTTTGTTATGCTCATAATGTACAACAGCCACAAAGCCAAAATACTACGTATCTTCGAGTGAAAGATAGGACAGAAGTTGGAAGTGTTCCAGCAAGGAGCCACAGACCATTGTCAGAATATGCCAGTAGTGAAATAGAGGACAGTGGCACATGTGGCGTCTACGGAAAAAAATTATGAATTAATAGTGCATGTTTTTAAATAAGGCTATTGAAATAATAATCAGGTCAGAAGCAGGACAGAAGGAAGACAATCAGTGGGACATTAATACTAGGGTGCACAGTGTACAGAAAATGCAGAATAGGATGTTACTATTGAACAGATTCTATTTACCAGTAATTCTAGAACACACACAATCAATATATTCTTGCATGACTAAACAGTAAATAGTAATTTAAAAAGTGTTTGTGGTTTTATTCAATACCTAAAAGGAAATATGATTAAATATAGTAAATATAAGTACATATGTATACAAAATATAGAAGCATAGCAAAATACAGGAAAAATTGACAACTTATTCAGAAAAAGGGGGAAAATGCAAGTTAAAAGATCTTTTAAGATGCTGTAAAAAATTAACATGATTAAAATTCTCAAGACTCAGAACAAATGCAATAGGGTATTAAAGAAATGAGGAAGGTAAAAAAAAAAAAAACAAACCCAAAACAAACCCACAACCGAAACCAGTATGTCTAAATAGGAAACCAGTATGACAAATAAGATCCTGTGGAAATTTTTAAGAAATGAACATGTTATAGGATCCATTCAGTCTGGTTTAGTTAGGCTTCCAGATGACCTATGTAAGTTTCATTAACCACAGTCCATTACGGAAATCAGGCTGTTGTTAGACAGAATAAATCCCTTACACAGAGCGGTAATTTGATATAAGTATGGCAAGACAGGCTACGGGGTAAAGGTGAATTATCACAGGGAAGAGAATTCCTGAAAGAGACGGGAATAAGACCTATACTGTTCAAGAGATTCAGACCACAAATGACCCAAGAAATGACTAGTGAGGTGACAAGTCTGTGATGATATTAAGTTAGGCAGGATAATAAGGGCAAGTACCATTTTTTAAGGGCCTTACAACACTGAGGAACTGAAACAATATAATGGAATATCTAATTAAATGCAGAGGATCACAATGCATTGTAAGGAGAAGAAAAAGTCCAAACCCAACATGGGCTATTGATTGACTTAGTACTCCAGAATGAGATCTTGAGGATTTTATAGATTGTTTTTTGTACATTCCTCAACACTCAGTGAAAAAGAAATAACTCAAATTATTAGGAGCTCTTACGAAAGAAATAGAGAATGAAAGAGAAAACATTGTCATGCCTTCGCACAAATCCACACTATTCATGTTTTATTCCTTCCTCTTCCAAGGAGACATACTTTGACCATAAAGAAACAGAGGGAGACACAGATGAGCTAAGGTATGGAACTGGCTAGAAAAGCACAAGCAGGTGGAAAGGTATATGCTTGAAGTTTATATGAGCTTAAAAGCAGTAAGACAAACATATCGAAGTAAAGTCCGTTCAGGGTATGCATCCTGGCTCCTGAATCTCAAGCATTAGAATGAGATTTCCCAGGGCAGGATCACTATGTGATCACCCTCTTCATTGGGCAACTGTTACTGGACACCAACACAGACGATACTTGGCTGCATTGACTTCTAGGCTTCCCCAAGAAGTATCTGTTCCTACATGTTTCTGAATAGTAAAATAGACAATATCTGAATTTGTAAAATCAGGATTCCTTTTCAAGTACACTTTTCCATTGCTTTTTTACTACTGGAAGTTTAAAACCAAGCATGCCCACTCCACAGAGTCCAGGAGTATTTTCATCACAGATAAAAGATGTTGTAGCATTCTCTGTCACCTTTGGTAAGCATATGCCTGAACACATCTTTCTTCAAGACACTCTGTAAACACATAAGCTAGGAAACTAGAGATCTCACTGAAGCAGGTCTCATCCTGTTATGGGTGGTGTGGGGGGAGTTTTCCCCACCACACATAACAGAAGTTTAGCTGAAGATAGAAACAAGGATCTATTTTTGGTTCCTATTTCCCTCCTCTGTGCCTCAAGGTGGCAGCATCAAGATGCTAATAATTTAGCAATTCTAATCAAATGGAACATCAAATACTCTTAAAAATAAATTGGATTTGCAATTTAGAAATGAATGGTTTAACTAACAAGTCCTCTAAGGATACAGGGATGAAGGGCGAGGGGTTATACTAATTAATTTTAAATAATGTCTCGATTATTTTGTTGTAATCATGCACAATAGGTGTTCAATAATAGTTTCTGAATAGTAAATGCAAGTTATTATGTTCTAGATGATAGACTTTCTTCAAATATATTCATAAAGCAAAAACGGAAAACCCAATGTTCTCTTGTATTTACTATGTGGGTTCATATCCTGTTGCACATCAGCAAGCAGAGGGCCCCTGTTCAAGTTAACATATCTCTAAAAACTATGCATAAAATAAATGTTGCTTGATCAACTTCAAAGACTTTAACCACAGCATAACTGGCATATTTCACATGGAAGGAAATTTGATATAAAATTTGTGGAATCAGACAAGAGGCTCAGCAAGGATGTAGAATAACACTCCAGAGATCTGAGAGCAAATGACAGAGTGATACAAACACACATACAGTTACTTTTGCCTTATCTTCTGCTCTAAAATGGATTATCAAGAGTGAGCAGAAAATTGATAATGGAAAAGAGCTTTAGCACTTGTGCTGTTAAATTTTATTATGGATACGGAAAATACTGCTTTTTTTCCAAATCTCAGAGTACACTTGACAGTGGGCTTGCAACGGGATTTTGAAATTATACTAAATTGTATCATTTGATTTTACATAAAAAAGGGAGACCAATAAAGTCATATTAAGTCAAAATGGAGAACAATAAAGTAATTTTACAGATATCTGTATACAAGCCTAGAAGACAACAGCAAAGCATTATCACATTAAAAAAGGAATCACGGACTGTTACAGAGAGCAAACAAATGGTTTTGATATGGTCAGACTGGGATTTCCAAGATACCATATAGGCTGAAAGTTGCTAGAAAAATGAAATTGTATCTTTCATATTAAAAATTATCTATATTTGCTGTTTCCTACTTGCAAGCTTACACACATTGTTGGAAACAGAATTCTGAATTGATGATGCGGTTCTGAGTGTTAAAGCACTCTCAGGTATCCTCTAACATGGGCAGGGAAGGCGTCCGTGCACTACAAACACAACCCAGATGCCAAAGGCCACTGACAAATTGGATTTACCCTGTATACAGTTGAACTCAAAGAATGTGACTGGCACACAGATTACAGTATGCATACAAGCTTTGACTAGAATATTACTTATTTGGGAACTGTGCTTGGACAATAGCATTTTGTAAGCAGGAAAAGCTTCGTGGTTGAAGCAGATTGGTTACATTTTAGAATGAGATCTGATTAAGCCCGTCTCTGCCACTGAATCAGCAGGACAGACTCACTATATGCTACTGGCAAAGCTGCATAACTTCTGTCATTCTTGTCAATATTAATTAATGTAACACTAAACAAACTTGGGATTATCACATTATTAAAACCAAATGGCAGTTCTCTTTAAGAGACTGCCTCTTCAATCCCTTTGAGCTTTACTAGCGCAATTCATTCTGGCTGAAAATGTTAGATGATTAGCCTTTTACTTAAGCTAAAATTTCTGGAAATACTTAGTCACAAAGGTTTAAAAATTATACCAAATAAAATGATGCACAAAGATGACGTTGTGCCTAAATTATGTTCATTGCATTAGGACCCCTAAGCTTTGAATCAAGGACTTCAAACTCATCTCATAATTTCTGTGCTAAGGTTCTCCCTGTGAACTGATCTCTGAGTAGGTTGTCTGGGCTGCAAAATTCTTACAGGACTCATCTATGTCATGTGCTTTTCTAAAAACTATTGTTCATAAAAAGCAATATTTAGTTAACATCCCAAAGAGTTTGTTGCTGCGCCGTCACTAAACAAAGAAGAGCAGTAATCCTGCCGAGTGGTGGGGAATGCTCTGCTCAGGGTAAGGGCTCTGCCCAGGATAACCTTTACTCCCAGTGAAACGGAAGCTAGATAACAGAAAATGTTAATACTACAAGTTTGTAAATCTTGAGTTTACCACCACACTGAAAAATACTTGGATTCAGATGAAATTCTTCTTGTGTCCAAATCCTTTTTTTTCTTAGTTTCCCTTATTTTTGTTCTAAATCAATGGATGTACACAAATAAGTCAGCAGGAGAAAAAAACGCATTGAAATCATAACTTGAGGGGCTCAAGCTGAGACTCTGGTTGCCAGCACAGAATTAAGTAGCATACATTGCTCAAAATAGCTCCTCAACTACAAGATCTCATAACTATTTTTAAATATTTTGGCTTTTCCAGGACATTGAACAGATCTCCCAAGCAATCAAAGGGCAGTAATGAAGGAGGCTGCTCATTGTAGGACCCCTATCTGAATTCTTCTAGAAATTGAAACAATATAATCAACAAAATCTTGCAGAGGAAAAAAAAAAAAAGAAAAAAGGATAGCTTCCTGGCTCACATGGTAAAATTCCATCCTATGGAAACAGTTTTTCTCACGCTTAATAACTAATGCATAACATTTTCTTTTTTCTTTTTCATTCTTTTATTACTTTATTTAGTAATGTGGTCCTGTTCACAGAAATGTTTCTCTCTCACACATGAAATGGAAATTGATATAAATTTTCTCTGAATAAAGACTTGTGTAATACTTAGAACTCTAGAAACTAAACAGCGAATCTTACCCATATTATGGAGATCTGTGACCTTGCGCGCTCAGTAATTCTGTTTCCTTTCTACAAATTGGGGTTAATTCCACCCCTCACCCACAAGGATGTTATGAAGATTAGTTAGTTATTGTGAAAAACTCAGATAATATAGTGATGTGCACCACTGAAGGACTCTTGAGGAAATTAATCACTTCTTCAGACTGGGAACCGAATAGACTACAGTAAATAACATATGGGGCAATGCAATGAACAACGAGAAGATGAAAATGTTGAAAAGTTGCTTATTAGCAAAGTAGCATTTACTTTGTGTATTTAATGAGAAAGGGATCCTGTAACTAAAGATTGCTGTAATCCAAACGCAAAAGGTACAAACTAAGAGGGGTGCAGTAAGTCCGATTCCTCACCTTCCTGGCTTCTTAGTTCTTGGCTAACATAACAACATTCTCTTACTTTTAATGTAGAAATAATGAGCATGTCATAACACTGTTTTTACTTAAACAGATCGATATTTCTGGAGCATTTTGAGAGCCAACAATGGAGGGTGCAATGAAATATTTAATTACCTTGTTAAAAACCCGTGTTGACCCCAGAGATAGAACAGGGGCTAAGTCACTGTCTGTAACACTTGTGATCAGAGCCAACACAAAACCACTTCTACGACGATGAGCGATTATCAATCACTGCCCACGAGTGATATTACTGCTGAACAGAAAGTATGCCAATTTGATTTTTTGCTTCAGCAGACCGCATGAGCGAATAGAAACACTTTTTTAATTGGAATATAAAATAAACATATAATAAGCACGGCATTTCCAATAAAGTATTTTTAATTACTAAGTTGAAAGCTGACAGCTTATTACAATTGTAGGGAGCACTTTTTCCAGAACCCCCTGTTGTCAAGAGACTATGATAAATTATCTGGTAATCTCCACCAATTCCAAGCTAGTAATACTCAGCTGCATAGAGTGCCATTAAAAATGTTCTTAAATAATTTTCAGTAAATGCAAGTTTCAACTTTTGTTCCAATTTTTACATTTCTAACAATAGAGTATCTGAGCTTTATAAATCTTAGAAATCTAATTAGACAGTGTTAAGTTCTCTCGAGTTGTAGTCACAGATGTTTCATACTGGGAAAATCAGCAAGCCCCAGGGTTTGTTTGGTCTAGTATAGTGTCAAATTTTCATGGATAATTTAATAGCTAATAACTCTAATTCTTTCCCATAAACCAAGAGATGATAAATAATGATTGCTCTAAAGCCATAAAATTAACCCTCCAGGCTAAAAATAAAATAAAAAAAATATCATGTACTATTGAGGAGATTAATTACTGGTACTTAATGCTTCTTTATTATTAATTATTCCTAGGTTGTATACATCTCAATATGATAAAAAATGCAAATAAATCCAACAAAATCATAAAATTCAGAAGGAAATACACATCAAGGATGCTTGATCTTTGGTCTGTTGCAAACATTAGACTTTAGTGAATTTCTGGTCTTTTTTTTTTTCCTTATTGGGTTCTAGAAACAGCAGTTTGTGGTCTCATGTGATGCTTCTTACAACAAAATAGCAGCTTCTAGCTAGGAAAGTGAGATTTTCTGCTTTCAAAGTGGGTTTAAAAATAAATCTTTTATTGTCCTATGCAAAACTGTTCACATATAGTAGTTCTTATTGCTTTACTAGAACTAGACTCAAGGAGTTAATTATTGAGTTTGCATTGTGGAGCCTGCATTCCATGAGAAGGTGTATTGATTTTTTTTGAAGAACGCTAAAGTGTAACATTTAGCAGGTTTTAATAAGGATAATAGCAGGTTGGGGCTTATTTGTGTTTATAAAATCATTAGCCAAGTCACTGTGTGAAACTGAACTGGGGACAACGTGGGAACACTGCTCTATTGCAAAGGTTCCACAGATTCTTTTAAAGAGTCACTCTGTAAATAAAATGGGTTTGCAGACAAGAATCCATTTTCTGTGTTCCATCAGACCAGTTGGTAACAGTTTTTGCCCTCTCCTATTTGATGCAGAATAGATGGCTTTAGTTTTAAGCAGAATGGAAACAGAGTGCTGGCTATAAAGAATGGGAATAATGCCTAAATGTGCCAAGTCAGCAAAATTCAAAAAACACATAAATTCTAAAGATATGCTACAGTATTCGGGAACGGCACTGTATGTAATGTAAAGTTATGTGTAAACCTGTGAGGAGACTCTTACAGAATTCTGCTATCTGTTGGGAACAAACAGGTATTGACTACAGAATCTTTGGAAAAAAAAGATTTAAACTGGTCATAAATTAAATGACAAAAAAAAAATCCAAAATTTATAATCAACTGTTATTTGTCTGTTTCTTGTAACTGCCAGCTTTAATTACTCAGGAGAAGCATACCACAAAGAACTTAAAGTACAGAAAAACATGAGGCACTACAATATTAATTAATGAGAAAGGAAAATATCCTACCCCAAAAATTCTCAGTGTTTTAAATAACCAGGGAAGATTACCAAGAGTTCAATGATTATTTGTACACAGATCCAGGCAGAGAAGCAAAGATATACAAACATGTGCAAAACAATATGGAGAATAATATAGAGGATATTATATATTCAACTTTAATTTGCACTTAAGAGTTCCTGTTTCAAGAATCAGACTATGGAAAATGAGGCGGACAGCTGTCAACTAAACCATAAGCTCCCTTATGAACAGAGATCAAAGATTATATGTAAGAACATAAAGACAGAAAATTTAGATAGAAAGTTCTGCTCTCCCTCCCAGTAAAAAACCAGTTGATTAAATAACTGAAAAAAAAAGAATAAAAATATTGGATGGAAATTCAATACTGTTTCACGGTAAATGGATGTGCAGACTATCAAGCCATGGAAGAACCTTTATTTGGGCAATTATTTATATTGCCCAAGCCAGTAAGGGAATTTCTAGATTGTGTCTGTGTTTACTGATCTCATCCAAGAGCACAAAATGCAAAATTATCCAGTCACTGGGCAGTGAGTCAACAAAGATAAATTTGTTCATTTTTTTTTTTGTCAGTAGGGGTGTTGGAACTAGGTGATCTTTGAGGTCCCTTCCAATCCAAAGCATTCTGTGATTCTATGATGTTGCTTGGACTCATCTATAGGATTGATTTTGAGATACCTGAAAGCCAGAAAACCTTTCTCCTTTTGATTCCAGGGTTTTGGTTTTTATTTTTTCTTCTCCTTCTCCCAATGGCAGTAGTTTGCTAAGTTGAGCTTCCAAGGACATGATGAAAAAAATCTGAATATATATGTGTGTGTGTGTGTGTGTAAATTGATGGAATAGCATAGCCTGGGAAAAGGCTATATTCAACTTTTGTGTGATATACTTTTTGCCTTCTTGGATGGTATTTGTAACAGAAACGTTAACTTTGAGCTTACTTTGATAATACTCACACACTCGTTGCAGGGGTGGTGGGGTGGGGGGGGGAAAAGGTGAGGTGACTTTTCTTTTGCTTTCTCTATGTATCCTCAAATGCTGACTTAACCTGTGAGATCCTGAACAAAGAGTTGTGGTGTTGCTGCGGGACTCTGGAAGTCAGTTGCCAGGTACGCATACCCCAATAGGTAAGATTGTCTTTTGCTTTGTGAATATTCTGCATTTATCCTGATGACAATAAATTTTCTAAAATCTATTTAAGTACATTGGCATCTCTAATTTAAATATAGTTTGAAAACTTCCTTTTTTCTTTCCTGATGGTTAAGAAGGATCACCCCTACAACACGTCTAGGAATATTAAACAAGTACTTAGACTATAAAGACTTTTGCATTAGTATAAGGCACTGCTGTTTGCTTTTCTCTAGAAATCTTTTTGTAAAGAACAATGGAATTATTGGTGAGTAATGAAATAAAAATCAAATGCAAATCACACTTACACAAGACTATGAAATAGTCTGCAGGATATTTTCTAATGCTCTGCACCCACATTTTATTTTTTTTTTTACGCCTTCTAAATGTTAGCTCAGCCTCAAAATCAGCGCTTATGCTAGGAAATTAGACCCTTTATGTTACTTTGCAATTAAATCTGTCTGGGGTAGATTCAGCTCTTCTCACACTGGTCTCTGTTAGCTTGCAGGCTTAGGTACATAAATAATTTACTGGTTTAACAACACATGACAGATAGGATGAGCTGTGGGAACCGTGTGCACAGCAGATGAGAAGCAAATGCAGTTAATTTAGATGGCAACTAAGGGACAGCAAAATACCTTTTCTTCCTTTATTACTTCTGTTTAAGATTGTACTCACAGACGGTTGCCATGTCCCAGTAGATCGACAAGGTAGCATAATAACAGGCATTCCTTCTCTTGAGCAAGGTCTCCAGCAATCACTTCTGTTCTGGTTTTCCCTCTTACATGGACCGTGCCACTTTACATCTTTTCGGATGTTGCAGAAGTAAATTTCCTAACCTGACAATATCTGTCTCCTCAATTCCAGCTGACATTCAAAACAAATGTTTTGGTGAGAAATGGATTACTGAAAAAGCACTGGAAAGTCAGAGGCTCTTAAACTTAGATTTACTAATCAATAAACAGCATGTAACAAACCTAAATCTAAACCAAATCACAAAGAACAGAGTTAATTACATATTTAACTTTTTCCCTGAAAACACCTATCACATCATCTATCTCATGTGCTTTCAAAAGACCCTGATTTTCAATAGGATGTTTAGGTTTATTTTCCCTCCTGTTATAACTAAGGATTGGCCTTCCGAAAGAAGCATCTGTTGTCCTTATTACCTGTCCCAGCTCCCAGAACTACCTCTTCAGCCAGCTGCTTCCCATCCTCTCTGCACTGGCCTACACAACCTTACCACTAAGTTGTCCCCAAACCAGAGCAGTCTTTGCTTACAAATATTTAAAAAGCTAATAGAGTTGACAGATCAAACAGCCCCTTTTAGCGCTCGCATTCATTTATATTCTTTTTATTTCCCAGATTTGAAAGTACCAGTTGTGCCTGATGCAGTGTTTTATCAACCCTTCAAATACTTATTCTGCTCATAGATGCAGCACACTGCTGAAGCGTGGTCTGAACATGGCTTTTGTCGCACGGAGGTGACATATACAGATCCTAGTAAGTTATGCATCTGAGTATTTTGTACAGAGAAATAACAGTCTATGTATAAAAGCTATGATCAGCAAGAATTAATTTTCTTCGGCATTTAATTGCAGTTGGAATTGATGATCTCTGTGGGTCCCTTCCAACTAGGATATTCTGTGATTTCAGTGGCTCTGTGGTTCCTAGAGCCTGAGTTTCTGAAAGCTTAACTGCCTTTTGCTCATTCCACATCTCTGCTCCAGGAACTTCAGCAGCCATCTAAAGAATATCTGTCAGAAGAAGAAAATCCCAATCCAACCAAGCTCTTGCATTGTGTTGGGGTGAAGACAAAGATCTATGTCAGTGTTGACTTTTTATATCACTTCTTTCTCAACAACAGGAACAGATGCATCTGGATGGTGGTTACCACAGAATAGTTCATAGAATGGTTTCGATCTGAAAGGACCTTAAAGATCCTCTAGTTTGGACTCCCCAAATAGAATTCTAGAAGCACTACATGTAGAATCTATGTCTTCCAATACCAACTATAACCAGCTATCAAAACAGCATACACATATGCATATATACATATATGTCTATTCCCATTTCTTTCCTCAGTTACAGATGGATTTTTAGAGTTACATGCTTTCTAGATTTCTCAAAGCTTTTCTGAACTTAATCTTCACTTTTTGGATTAGATCATAGCAAAAAAAAAAAAAAAAAAAAAACAAAACCAAAACCCCAAAACCCCCAAAACCAAAAAGCAACAAGCAAACCACAAAAAAGGGGTCAAACTCTGGAATAATTTTACCAGAGCAGTTTTGGATTCTCCTTGAGAGTATTCAAGACTGAAGTGCTCCTGGCCCCAAGAACTCAATTTACTTAAGCAGGTGCTTAAGCTAAACCCCTGGAGGTCCATCCCAGCCTCAGTTATTCTACAAGTCTATGGAAACAGTTTCCTGTGCTTTCCACTAAAATTATGTAATCTTTACCCGAAATGGCAGAAATAGGGTGGAGAAGCAAAAAAGTATGACTGTAGCCTAGTAACGAGTCCAAGCCCTACAGAGATTTTGGTCCTTGCTCTCAATACTTAGACTCATTCAATATCTCTTGAATGCATAATACACAAACAAAAATGAAAACTGGAATTCCTACTGTCATCCAAATCAGGAAGAATCAAAGTCCAGCTTCCTCTTCACTACCGAATCTTAAGACACCATTGATACCCAATTTCTGCATTTGACATCAGTAAATGTGAATTAGATTTTAAGCAAAAAAAAATTATTTGAGAACCTGCATCTGAATCCTGGCAAAGTCTTTAGCCCATGAATCCTAATTTCATACAAGACACACCTAATACAAAGTTACAGGGTAGTTTCCAGCCCAAGCAGGTTTAGGTTTCTCTTGTTCCATCTTCTAGCTACTTTGATCAGCTCATTCTGCAAGGTCTAGTTTCAGATGTTAAATTGTGACCAAAAGAAGGCACAACGAGAGGAAGCTTTCTTACTAAAAAAACCCTGAGTGAGCCAAAAGGTGGACAAAACTAGGCTGCTCTCCTTTCAGGTCTCTCCTTTTCTCCAGAGCTGTTTCCTTCCATGTCTCCCTGTGCAAAAGCCCAGCACCCAGCCCCCCACATCACCAACCACTGGTTCAGGGCCTCCTATCCCCATCAGGAACCAGGCACTCTGATCCATCTGAGGTCTAGTCCCAATCTGCTTCAATCGCTTTAAGCCTGTTATAGTGTTCAAGGATTTCACAGTCTCAAACTGCTGGATCTCTGGCTGTATTAGATGTACTCAATAGGCAGAACCTATTGTGAGATAGCTCTTTTTCTCAGCTACACAGCTTTATCAGCAATGCTCTGTCCAACATACTCTAATTTTTTAAGCTTCAATATGTACTCAAAATATGT
Organism: Heliornis fulica; assembly: GCA_013399135.1. Classification (NCBI taxonomy): domain Eukaryota; kingdom Metazoa; phylum Chordata; class Aves; order Gruiformes; family Heliornithidae; genus Heliornis; species Heliornis fulica. Next base: position 202,102 of record VXBZ01007859.1, on the reverse strand, counting down.
TAGTTCACATTTTAGGTACTGAAATTACTTCCATTTCTCTCAACAAAGAGAACATCATTATTCAAAAAGCACCACTGATAATACAGTGCATAGTTTAATTATAATACAGCTAAAGAATAATTTTGAAGTGGAAATTCAAAAAAACCCCACACATCTAAAACCTCAGAAATTAAAACCTGCATAGGTATATAAATTTCTCCGAGATAAATAAAATAAGCAAGTTCTCATTTACTCACATTTTTATCTAAAAAAGAACAGCAAGACAATTGGTTTCTCAAAGAATATTTTGTCCAAATTAAATTATTAATTGGTGGCTATGAAACATTTTGTAATAAAGGAAAAAAAAGAAAAGAAACTAATAAGCACAGCCTGGAATGCCAACCTGCTATTCTATCTATTTTTGCTGAATATACTTTAAAGCTTTGATTTTAGAAAGACAGTACATATAGTTGTGAATCATACTCTTGTAAAGTGGGTTCACCCAACTGTGGCTTGTAAATAGACAGAAGTAACCTCTTCACAGGAAACTAGGCATTTTTATGTGTTCACGACTGCTTTCTGTAGGCAGATACACACAAGCTGAGACATATGAACATTCCTCTTTTAACTATAAGTGCTAATTACTTTAGCTCTGATAATAGAGATGCAAGTTTTGTGTTTGCATCTGATACTAACAGTTGTAGATGACTTAAAATAGGGTCTTTTGATAACTGGCTGAAACAATGAAACATTAACAATGTTTCATTGTTTCAGCCAAGAACTCCAGCTACAAGACTAATACAGCCTGATGGATTATTCCTGTCCACAATAACATCTGCACTTAGCTGTAAGGGAATCCTGTATTAGTAACATTAATGTTTGGGTTGAAAAACTTGTCTTAGTACCTATGGAAGGATCATGCACATAAACATGATCTGTTATTCTAGCTTGGTCAGACAGAGCCCTGTTTCGGTATATTTCACACAGGATATTAGCCCCTCTTCAAAGGTTCTCATTTTACAAACCAGAAATAAAAAAAGCATGAAAGCAGATAATTGCTCAGCAACCACTTCTGTGAATCGTGTTGTGCCCTGTGCTCACCTCCATCATCCACAACAGTGCTTTGCTATTGCCTTCAGTGGCATTGGGCTCATGCACAATGCCCATCTGCATAAATTGTCCTCTGTTGAGTGGCTGCAGCGCAGAAAGGACTTCTGTTGCCAACAGCTAACAAGCTCTTCCTTTCTACCGAGCACTACAGACCCATGTTTTTGAAGTGGGAGGATCAGAGTTCTTAGATCTGCAGATCTGTGAATCCTGTTAAGCTTTCTATTAAATTCAGCTAATTTCAAAACTACAGAATGGTAAAGTTATTCTCTTTTTGCAGCCCAAAGATACAGCCTTTGTCTTTCCTTTTTCAAGTTTACATAATTCTTCAGTAAGTGAAATGTGAAAACCACAGTGCGTATTTTCCCACAATATTCTGCGATCCATGCCAAGCTGTTGTTATGTATTGGCCAGGGTTATTTGGACTGTCTGAAATTAGGGTAAAAATGTCTCAGAAGCATGGTGGGTCCATTTTAAGCTGTTATAACGAAAGTTAAAGCAAAATGCACTGAAAAGGGCCTAGATACAAATCAATACAGGAACCCGATACACAGATTTTCCTCTGTAGGAAAGGCAACACGTCTGCTACTGTATTGTAAGGAGAAATTTCATTCAAACCAAGGTAAATCACATTGCCATTTGAAGAAAAATAAAAAGTAATTCTGAATGAAAAATTTGCGAGATGGTCACTGGTATTTTAGAGCACAAGGCAAAGTGTCAGAATAGCATAAAAACAGACTAGAGTTATTTCACTTTATATTTGTTAAGTAATAAAGGGTTACATTACCTTTTTACATCAGATATGATTCCAGTATATATTTTGAGAGGTGATTTCAAAATATATGCACACTTTTTCATAACTGCAAGCAGAAACCTCCTAAATAAGGCACATGTAACCATATCAATCTTTGTTTAAGGGCTTGCAGGTCTTACATTTATGAAAGATTTTAAACAGTGTCATTGACAGTGAACACAGCTGCTTAATAATTCAAACAGGACACTGCACTCTGAATGTCACATCAAGATATCGACATCTTTCTGGCAGCTGAGAGATTCCCAGACTTTATACTTAACATCCTGATGAGGTATTGCCTTATCACAATCTACACCGTGTAGTGTCTTCAAATAGCAGTCTAAAGATTAGAAAGGTTAGTTTGATTTAAATACTACGGGTATACAGAATGCGCAGATAGTTTGTATTTCTGTATTATAACAGCCAATTATGGTGAACAGTATTTCTTCATGCCAAACTTTGGAGAAGAGATGCTTTGAGTTGTACACACGAGATCAAAAACACCAGTGAAGATGAAGCTAAGGAAAGGTGTGACACAACAGACCACCACACGGGGGTGCCTTCACTCGTTTTGGGAACCCCTCTGTTACCAAGATGTCTGTAGCCAGTTAAAAAAAAAAAAAAAAGGCAAAAAGAAGGGAAAGGTTCACAGCTCTTCACCTGTGCCAATATAAGTGCATTATGGGCTAACTTTCCAGCCTTACATCTTTTAGGATGTTGAAAATTCTTATTTATGAAGTCATGTATATTTAAAGAAAGATAGGAAGGACCACGGCTCATTAAAACCAGATACTAAACTCATCTATTTCTGTAACCAAAAAATAAGTATCAAATGCTGTGGAACTGTTGTTTAGGCCAAAAGGTCTTTTCTTGAGGGCTTCTATGAGAAGGGTGAGCCCATCTATGATACAGTGGACTTATCGTACCTGGTAGAATATATCTTCCAGATAGAAAAAAACATGGCTGCAATACCCCTAACTTTAGGTCTCTGCTTTCTAGCTAAACTAGCTAATGAACTGACCTCTAAGGAAAGGGATGTATAAAGTAGAGTGAAAAGGATGGAAATGTAAACACCACACAGAGAAAAGAAGCATCTTTCATTAAAGAATTAGAATGAATTACAAAAAAAAAAAACCAAACCCAACCACAAACAAACTAGAAAAGTCAAACTATCAACACATCAACAAGTTTTATCAATGCAGTCTGTAACACCACAGATACACAAACAAACTCTATTTCAAGCTTTAGTGTCTTTTATTTTTTTGAAAGGCACAACAGGCCTGAGCTGCAAACACAGATGAAAAAATGTTTCTCTAAGATGGAGGTGTTACTGCAGCTAGTTCATAATATTCTCTTGAACAAATCCAAGTGATGACAGGCAAAATTGAGTTGCTAATTTGTGAAGTTTAATCCTACATTGTTTTTGCTCTCAAGAATGAATTTAAATACAGTTTATGACTAAGTTACAAGTGAATGAAAATATCTCTATTGGTATTAGACTATTAGAACTCCTTGTAAATCAATCTGGATTTAGCCAAAATAATTTCCAAACTATTCATGCAACAGTCACAGCTACATATGTAGTTATTGTGGGTATTGCAGGTCTTCTACTGCCAGAGCCTAGTTCTTCTATAACTAAGCTATTATTTCCTGCATGAGAAAAATACAGTAGCCTGTTGGGTTATGAAAATTCAATTTCTCCAGGTGAAGCTCATCACACATTAAGTTGGTGTATAATGCTAATTGCTCTATCATCACTGCCAGTACTGTTAATCTGAATGGTAAGTAGAACTTCTCTTTGCATTTCACGAAGTTCACTGTATCAGCTTTTAAAAAATTCTTGAAGTCCTCTTGAAACTATTTGATAATGCAACTTTCTGATAGAGAAATGAAAGAAGTCTTCCTCATATTCGTCATTTGGTGATTTCAAACTGAAACTGAGGTATCCATTAGCCTCCACCATTCAGTACAGAGATACTATCTATATCTACATATCCAAAAGATACAAATTTTAATCTTAATATTAAAAAGATGCTGAATCTGAGTTTTCCACATCCTGGATAAATGCTCAAATCACTAAAATATTATAAAAATGTACATTAACATTGCCTCTTTCAACAACGAGACTTTGTTCTTTCCAGCAATACACACAGCTGGCCACTCCCTGTAAGACACTACAGGTTACCGATTCTGCAGGACAGGAGTCTCTAAAAGCTTCTCAGATTTAAGAATTCCAACCCATCCTTGTGCCGAGCCTCTCTATGGGACGGATAGGTACTCTGGTACGTTACATTGAGGCAGGCTGCAGAAACTAATCAGGGATCCAAAATGACTTCTAAACTCTGCAATTTGTTTAGGAGACATGCTGCCTGCGAGCAGCATGGAATTTTCTACAAATGAAGAAATACGGAAAGTTATTTCACCCCACCACTCTTATTAATGTTTTTCTTGTCTGCCTGTTAATTGAAACTGTATTTTGCCAAATAATGTGTAAACAGTTCACATGACAGTGCTAATTGGAATAATCAAAATCCATGTATTTTTAGTAAAGCTTCAAAGGTTAAGAACACTGCTAAACCAATGTATGGAGTCTGAAACCATCTATTCAATTACTCAGTCACCACACAGTTTAATCCTTACAGATAACGTATCTATAAAAAAAACCAGTTCAAGTTTAAGACATAAAATTTTGCCCTTCTGGAATGCAATTTACTGAAAAACATTCACTAAAACTGTGAAATTACTTTGAAAACACAAGGTATAGAAAACCAAATAAAGCATTTCCCAGAAATTACGGCAACTGAAATTCCAAGAGGAAAAGGCTTTGTTATGTGCAGGCCACAAACAGTATTTATTTGGGATGCATATGTTTAAAAGGTTGTTACTCCTTCAGTCTACAAATACTGTTCCAGTCATTCATAAAGATAATGATTGATGGTTGACAGGAACATAATGAAATAGGCAGAATCTAATTTGTAAGAAAGAAGCAAACATCGTGATGAGAACACCAGTCTGAAAAGGTGATGAATTAGCAGTTAGACATAAGGATTTAGAGCTCCATGACTCTCTTGATGGAGGACAGGACATTCCTGTTCCTATTGAACAGGAATACTCTCAGCAAAAAAGTGGAAAAAAAAAATGCTATGAACTTCCCACATGTCTCCAAAGCATTCAGAAAGCTTAGAAAAGCCAAAGTATCAGAGGTCTACCAGTCTACAAGATAAGCTAAACCAGAGGTAGAAGTAAGTTTTTTCCTTCCTTTTTCTAGTTCATGACAATATATGGCAAAAGCAAGTCTGTTATCAATTCTAAGACTGCAATAGACATTGAACACTTTGAGAATCACATAACATTGGTGACATTGATTGATCCTAACTCATATAGGAAAGAAAAAGTTCTTATGTTTCCTTATAACAAGCCCCTGGACAAACGGAAGAGGGTTTTGTTAAGAAGACTCGTACAATTCTAAGTGTAATTGAAACCTCAAAATTCCTTAGTTTTTCATTCCTAGTAACTTTTAGACACCTATATGCATACATATTTTACAGGTATTCCACAGTAATGACATCGAAAGCATTTGGAGCACAAGTCCTACAAGGATCATCTGAAGGAGCTGGGGCTTTTTAGTCTGGAGAAAACGAGGCTGAGGGGAGACCTCATCACTTTCTACAAGTGCCTGCAAGGAGGGTGCAGAGAGTGAGGGTTGGTCTCTCCTCTATGGTAGCAAGCAATAGGATGAGAGGAAATGGTTACAAACTGCAGCACGGCAGATTTAGGTTGGACATCAGGAAGAATTTCTTGACTGAAAGGTTTGTCAGGCATTGAAACAGGCTGACCAGGGAAGTGGTGGAGTCACTATCCCTAGAGGGATTTAAATAGATGAGGTGCTGAAGGACATGATCTAGAGGTTGAATAGGCAGGGTTAGGCTGTTGGACTCGATGATCCTAAAGGTCTCTTCTAACCCCAGTGATTCTATGATTCTATGAAAACTAGATTCTTTCTAGTATCATCACACTTTTTACCCCATTTACATTATGTATACACTCAGTTCTTAACCTGCAGGCATAATGTAATTATCACAAGACCAACAGGATTTTACAGTGGTGAGTCGAAACAACTGAAGTGAAACACCTATGGTGTCACTCAAACAAGAATCAGTGAAAACTGTTGGAAGAGATGGTTAAGCATATTCCATGACAAAAGCTCTTAACTAAACACATATGGACAGACAATGCAGTCAAATGCCAGAACAAGAATATCATGACGTGAAGTACGCTGATGGAAGAGTTGAATCACAACCTATAATTCAGTGTGACCATGGTCCTCTAAGTGCTTGTGAATGTTTTTGTTAAGGGAGACAGACAGGAGAGAGATAAGATAGCTCTCCAATCTAAATGAATATTTAATTGTAGAACATTATGTCAAATGCTTCATAACTCTACTGAATCATCTGGCTATTTGAAATATTGCTACTTTCACCTCCCTACAAAGTTCAAAAGTTTTCTGACTGCTGGTCATGCTGCTTTCTGCTACAAGTTCCTGCTTGCCAAGAACAGTCACATTTATCTATCACACAGTGCATTTAAACCATGTTCTGTTCCTGAAACTCAGTGCTCTTGAATTACAGAGCTGAGCCAGTCAAGCTAAGATTTAAAATATAGTTGTAAAAAAAAAATATACAAATATATATATACACAAATATATATATACAAATACATTCCAAACTTCAAGCAAAAATAGAGGGCTTCCAGTAAAGAAAAACTGTACTACATAAAAAAATATTAAAACTCAAAGGTTGTAGTTTTCAAAATGGTTTGAAAAGCTTATCAAATGTCATTTATTTTATTAAAACTGCAGTCCCTTGGCTGACAGCAGTATTTCTTAACACTTCTGAGTTCCAAAATACTGAGTCATAAGAAGAGGGGGAGATGAGATGTGTCTCTTTCTCTCCCGCTTGCACTTTGTTGCTGATTCTGCACATGAACTATTTGCAGTTGCCATTCTGAATTGTTTCTCACGTAGGTGCATTTTAAGATCCACAGGAAATAAAGCAAATTCAGAAGAAGTAAAATAAATTAATATCCCACGTTTTGTAAATACCTTGGCTATAGACATTAATATTGTTATTAAAAATAATATATGTGTTAATAATGTTATAATTGTTAACAATACTATTCTTAATAATAATAGATAGTATTGGAGTGCATTCCAGCACTTAAATTCTACTTTCAATAATACCTGTTGAACAGTATTTTGCTAATGAGGCAGTAATTAATCTGATTTTTATCATCTAAAGAGGGGCAAACACCCCTCCAATGTGGGCCTACATGTTAGCAGCTAGTAAGCAAGAAACACAATCAGGGTATTCTAGTCTAGCTTGCCCAAGACTGGTGATTTCTTGGGCTGTGATTTCTCCACCAGGAGTTATTTATATCTCACTATCCAGCAGTCTGACACCTGGGATGGCAACACCTGGCAGAGCTCCTAATGAGTTCACCAGTGTTTCCACTGGAACTGCTGACTTCAGCAACAACACCGTTACACTTACTGTAGAAGAAAAAAACCCCAAATCCAACAAAAAGTACTAACCTGAAAGCAATGAATTTAAAAAGATTTGTGAAATAAATGTTACTTTCCATGTTTATACAAAAATTTGCACCATCATAAATTCACAGGAATATTTATTTCCTGATGTTTTATAGCAGTTACACAAAAGTAGTTTCCACTCAAGAACTTTTTAAACAGCAAATAAACCGTAGGCAAATTAACTTACACAGGACAGTTGGTTATCCGCTTTTAAAATATTACTTGAACTGTAGATTCCCAGTCAGGAAACATTTGAAAATAATTTGGACTTTCACTAGAAGCTTGAGTGATTGAAAAACAAATGGGAAAGGAGATTTCCACATTAGCTACAGACTTGGAACACATTTGGCATCTCTGTGATCTGAGCACTTGCCAAAGGACACTGTTGTCCTAAAACTACAGCAGGGCTTTATTTGGAGGATACAAGAATCACTGACAAGTCTCGTTCAAAGCACCATACAGAAGTGACACTGAAGACTTACAGACACTGTTTTCAGTGCTTTCAGTGAGAAGTCTTTTCTGTTTCCTCAAAAGCATCCATGCCTGCCACCAGCACTGATGCCACTTGTCACTGAACAACCTCAGGCCACTAGCAGTTTGGAACACCTTTTCCCCAGGGAAAAAAAAATCATAGCATTTTAAGCATATTTGATTCAAATGCCTAGATATTATTATTCTTTTTTAAAGACCTACCTAAATTTTTACTCTTTTTCATAAACTTAAATATATTGACATAAAAAGCATTAGCTTTAAAGGATTACCTACTTTGTTCTAATTGACTTGCAAAATAAGTCAGCAGACCTTAGTCACGATGAATTCTCCTACTCCCCATAAACAACTATAACATTTTAGCTACAATGAAAACTTTTTCCTCAAAGCACAGGCAATAACAATAACCCTGTGTAATTATTCTTACCAATATATATCAGAATATTATAAAAATAAATAGATAATACACTAGCATATACAATATTTATCACAAAAGCCTTTATAATGTATTCATAAATTTTTTTGACCATTACTAACATGTGCCATAAATACAGAAAGAATTTTTTTGTAAAACCAAGAATTTCATGAAAATTGAATGTGAGAATAAGTTAATTTTTCCAGTTGTGTTTTGACAGCTATAAATGCCTATTAGAGATGGACAGTGTATCTGGAGACATTGATGTCATCAGGAAAATGGCACTCTACATTTAGGAATTAAACTTAATATACCTAGCTTTGTGGCAGCAACAAAGGCATTTTAGAGATCTCATGCAAAACCAACCAAATACCAAGACACAAAATAAGTTTTCGTTAAAATATATTTCCACAAAGTTTGAGCTCTGTGACAAAAGCTTTGATGCTTTATGATTGTTAAAGTTTACTATATTTCATGCAATTCAAAGTTGACAAATATAAAATAGAACTGAATTTTTACATATTACAATGTAAAGATATTGAGTCCTGTTTGACACTGAAAACAAAAAAAAACCCCACACAAATCAGAATTCATAATCAAGGACTTTTTCAAAGTCACTTTAAAACTATAATTTCAAAACATTTTACTTTGTGGAATGGAACATTCATTTGAAGAAACTAAATTTAGGGTATCTTTATTCTTACTCATTCTAAGAATATCTTTGGTAGCTCAAAAATGCTCCATTTACCCCTGATTATCTTTTCACACAATGTTCCCAGATGTAGGACTCCCAAAATGCAAGCCCACTCAGCTGCAGAACTATTGTGAGAAAATCTCAAGCTTGTATGAGAACATTCAATAAATTCTGTATTTTCTTGTTGAAATATCTTATGTAAACGTGTACGCTATGATTTAGCACTTAAGTAAATTACCTTAAAGACAATATCAAGGTTTTCACGAATGAAATAAAGTGTGATTGGCAACATTAGGAATTTACTATCATAAGATAGCTTCCCATTGTCATACTTTTCAGTATCTTATCTCTAAGATGAGAAAAATGCTTTGTAAAACCGTGACAGCTACTAATGGCTTTAGTTATGCGGCACATTTCATACAATGTCTATGCAGAGTACATTGTGAAGCAAAATAAAAATACATGTAAACAGCAAAATATGGCAAAACAGAGAGATGTCAATATGCTTATAGTAGAACCACTTTTAAGTTACTATTAAAAATGAATATGCAATTACTTCTCCACTGCATCTAAACACTATGATTATTGTCTTCCTTTAATCACTTTTGGTTTATAAACTCCATATATGTTTCAAGTACAATATAAATAGGTTTTCTCATTAGACTCTATATATCTTGATCAGACTCTATTTGAAATACCTACATTAAATAAATGAGGATACTACTATACTATTCAGTCAGATTTTCCTGAGAGATCCTGGATTAATCTATGGGGAACCTACACAGGTATCAGTGTTACTGTCAAGAAATTTTTTATTAAGCCACAGATCCTATCCAGTGCCACAGATATGCAAGCTAATTCAATTAACATAAATCAGTAATGAAAGTCTTTACAAATGGAGAAAATACGCAAATAGCAAATGGTTGTTATTTAGAAGAATTGCAATAGTAAGTTACCCAGACGATCTTTAAATATCAGTAGTTGTATACAAAGGTTTAGCAAGAGAAAGAAATCTAAATTATTGCGCTTTATTATAAGAGACAGCCATGGCAGAGGCAAGTTTAATCTTATTTTAAAAAAGCCCAGATATAACCAATTAATCTTAGAACAGTACACATGAAGTTAATAAATACTTTTAATAGATAAAAATCCCTACTGAATGTTTACTTCATAACTTGGGAAGTGAAATCTGTGATGAAGTGTAACTCAAAGAATTAAAAAAATCTAAAAGCTTAGATAAAGTTCAGGAATGACTGGAAAGAGATAAAAGCTGAATAATGAGTGAGATCTTTGACATAGGGTTGGACAGAAGACCTAACCTGTGAGGGCTACATCCCCTTGTTTACATGACAGAATGGCTCTGAATTACGTGACAGTCATCAGGATATCATCTAATTGCTTTCATTTTTATTTAAATAATTGTAACAGACCACCACATAGCAAAAATAAAAAAAAAAAAAAGCAGATTACTTTTAATTAAACAATAGCAACACAAAAATATTTTGGCCTCTGGAGTTAAAATTAAAATTAGCTAATTAATTCCATCACCCAAAGCCCTTGGCTTCTCCCAACCTTGTAAAAGTAAGGCATCCCAGCATTTAATTAATGATGGCACAATCCTCCTTTTATGGGGGATTGTTATTAACTCTCAAAAACCTGCAGATGTCTATGCAGCCCCATTCTGAAGGGGAAAGGAGTGTGGACAGCTCAACAGCCACACAAACAAAAGCAAATATAATACAGTAAGAAGTGTTTAGTAGAGCTTTACTTATCAGGCTCTTATTCCTTTCCCCTAATTACTAGTGAATGTAAAGCTGGAAGTCAGTAATTTATAGCATCTGTATACACTGCATCAATTAGTGAGGTTGTGTTATAGATAAAGGGAGACATTTGCACATAGCCCAAAAAGGCTGTGTCACCAGAAAAATAAGTGCAGCACAACGCCAGGAGGAAATACTGCTTTAACACAGCATGGATATAAAATACAACCCCGTGCACACTGATTTAGTCACCACTTGAAAACACAAATGTTTGTATCTTGTTATTTGTGGTAACCTTAAACTCAGTCAAATTCGGTCTTTTGGCTTGATATTAAAGATCTGGGAAAAGTGACTGATCTTATACTGCCATCTCAATATTGTTCATATACTCAGCAGTCACTTTGTTGTTTTCAAAATGTCTTTCTATGTTGATAGTTTTAAGGTGAAGCAGTACTTCAGAGATTGTTCTCGCATCTTGAATGATTGTATATTTAAAGTTTTTCTTTTCCAAGGGCTTTCTTTGAGAAATAAAAGCAGGAACACTTGGAGAATTCACACTCTTTATGCACAGAGTAAATCATTTAAATTATAGATGCTCTCTATGGAAAACAGAATATATTTAGACCTAAGGCATTAGAAAAGAAAGATAGCTACTTTAGATTTATATCCTCAATAGAAGATACTTGAAATTTTCAGGCAGGACTTACTGCAATGTCTACGATTACATTATTGTTTCGTGCCAATGACAATGTAGATTATTCAGCCTGTCCAGGATGAAATACAGGATGTAAATTCATTCCCTCAAGAAGATGCTATGAAGTAGCTAACTTACAACTCTTTTTCTGCTTTCACTCTGAAAGTCACTTCGTTTCTTACCTTGACACAGTTCACCTCTTACCATTCACTAAATACCCTCCTGTCTTACTCAACAACCATCTCCTACTAGGAGAGCCTAGATCTAATTTAGCCTGAATTCAACACCTGCCTTTTTCTTTACTGCTTCTGAGAACAGTGAGGAAACTTTTCTGAGTCCCCTTCCAACTGTGTCACCATCCCTTCAGTAAAGGAATGGTGAAGCTTCTATCAGTCATAGATTTTATTTTCACGAATGGAGAATTCCATTGATAGCTTCATTTCAGGTAATCAGGATGTCAAATTATGTTTTAAGGTTAGGTAATTTTAAAGGGCAACAGTGGAAGTATTGCAAATGACATTAGATCCCTCCTTATGGTAACAAAGATCAAAAGAAATACTGATGCCTTCCTCAGAGCAGTATTTTTTATTAATATATTAAGAGCATCCACAAATCACCACAGGGGAAACAAAACCTCTAAATAGTAGGGAAAATCCAATTATGAAATCCAAAGGCTTGTAAATAGCATTTAAATAAAAAAATTGAGTAAAAAGTTGAAAAACCTGCCTCTATGGTTTCGTATTAGTTTGGGGAGCAAGAGAAAGCCAGCGCTCAGAGAAAATGAATTTCGTTTAATGTGACAACTCCCAATTATGGCGCTTTCTTCTACAGCAAACAACCTTGAAAAAAGAGAAGAAAAAAGTTGCAGAAACAAAAAGAATAATTAAAAAACCCTCTAGTTTAAAAAGTTAATCACTTGTTATAGCTCAATTTACTTACAGATATCCTTATATTGTTTTTACATATCTGGGACTATGCTGGAATTCCAGGCAATTTAAGTAGCCTGTAGTCAAGGAGAGCTTTTATCATTTATAGACTCTTGCTAAACTATAGCCTGCCTGTTGCATCCTGACCTGCAGATTGAGTGCTCTGCCTTTATCGCTCTGAGATTGGATTACTCACTGAACCCTGCACACGGCTGCCTACAAAGCTCTTCTGCTACCAAAGTGCAGAGGCAGGATTTATTGTGTTTTCACAATGATGAAAACCTGCTTATCATCCCTGGACTGAGAAGGGGTTAAATACTAATATTAATTAGCTCCTCATTCAGGTTGTTACAGCAGACCTGGAAATACCAATCTGTCAGCATCTTTTATTACTGTCTTATTTCTTGAAGTTCATTGAAATGCTAATTCTGATCTAACTTCAGAAATATATTCTGCAAAAACTCTCCACATTTTTCTTCTGGAATACCTTACTGATTTGTAAATTTTTATCATTTGATAGATACTCCAGTTTCTAAAGGAGATGAGGGTTAGTGAATCATGTTTTATATTTATGAAATTGTTTCTTATTTTAAAGAAAAACTCCTCTACAACTGAAATCAGTTAATTCCTAGCAACAGTTGCAAGAGGCTCATAGTGACCGTATATGCATGGCTCGATCACTAAACCTTTATTTTATCTAAAAATTATGTCAAGTCTGACAAATAGAAATTAATTCAAATGAAAAATGTTTTAAATAAAAAGCTCTGAAACTGTAAATACTATAACTGTAAACTCAATATCCAAGTTAATTACTGCCACTCTGTAGCACTGCTTGCCTGTAGGAATTCTTAAAAGTCCAGCCTGTGCCTCATGTTGTGGCAACTTGTACCTGCTGGGTACACCCACAGTACGACTGACCAGGGTTGTGGGTACATCAGTCTGAAGTCATGCAATGGAAACACTGGGACTGAGACACAGAGTGGGGCAGCTCTCCGCTTTCCTCTAATTGTGTGACTAGCGAATGCTAGTCATTAGCACACCAAAATTATTGAAATAATAAACACAGTGAAAGTAATGAGTGGAACAATGAAGCAGATTTTAGCTCCAAAGGGTTAAATCTCTCTAGACAGTTGGATGAAATTCAAACTATGCTTCAACTTACAGCTGCATGCTTTGCGTGCCTATCATGCAACATGCTGTAGAAAGTTGCTTTTTTTTTTTTATAAAAAAGTGATGCACTTTACAGTTTTAATTAATTTGATTAGACACAGAATAAAACATTAAAGCCAAAGCATAAAGTTTTGAGAAACGCTGCATCCCACGCAAGCAAGAGAGGAAAAATGTGGTTCTAATGGGAATGTACAGGAAAGACGTAGAACTGTCCATAAGTTTATGACAGATGTGCTCTGAAAAACAAGATATAGTTTGCAAACATGAATGGAAAAAAGACTGAACAGCATGACTAACTTGTATTAAATTCTCATCAGAGCAAAGGATGAAGTCACAATAAGAGGCAATCATATTATCAGCTTTGAACCTATTTGTTGGTTTTTTCACTGGATACTTTTTCATGAGTTGTTATGGTACCAGAAACAACATTAGAGCCTCTAAATGAAAAAGTGGATATTAAAAGGCAAACAATTAAGACTATGACCTTATTTCCTCTGAAGACACAATGTAATTTGATAACAGAATTGTAAAAGGTAAGACTGTAATGGTATCATGTAAAAGGGAACCCATTACCGGTTTAAAAGTCTGTCCAGACACAGATTTAATCCAAAAAACATAGTAGTTTAAGATGAAGGGAATAAGTCCAAGAAGAACTTTAGAACATTTGCCATGAGAAAAATATAAAAACATACAGCCACNTTTTTCAGGTTTTTCAATGTGGAAAACAACCCTCTTGGATTTGCAGGACAGTGCAAACTGGGCTCGCTGCTCAAGGAATACTGGTAGTCTTACAAAGAGGAAAATATGTCAGTGAAAGCTGTTTGCAAAGGGCTTTTTTTAGAAATCATGTGCTCTCAGGATTCTCACCAGCACCCTCAGCAAGATATGTGTGACTTATGGACAGCAAGTATCAATTGTGGAAAGTATGGTTTTCATACGCTTCCATTTGTCACCTACTTATCTCACGAGTTCTTGATTGGAACCCACTTCTTTGATGAGTTCCTTAGATAAAGCTTTAATCTGAATGAAGAAAGCAACCCAATAATCTCGGTGACTAGGGGGTCTGGACAGCTTTACAAAAAAGAGCCATCAGAATAAAATTAGGCTATTAAATCCATTAGTTACCTATGCTAAAATTTAGAGGAATATATTTAAAGTGCCTAGTAAGACATGCTAGGAGGAGATGTTGCTGACTGATCAATAAATAAGGACTGGTGAGGATATGAAATATCTAGCCAGAGGATGGTGACATAGACAGAAAAAACTCCCATGTCTAAACCCCCTTCTTGAAAAGGAAGCTCAGGGGTACAGCTGTATAAAGTCCAAGAGACCTCATTCTTAATAAAAGTCTTGGGAAACAAAGATAATTAATTAAACAGATATGCTTCCAGGCAATAAGAACAGAACAATCTTTTAAGCTGATGTTTTCAAAAACGGTACTAGCGAGGTGGCCTTAAATTATAGCACAGAACGTTAAGGTGAGTGCCTGCATCAGTAGTGCAGGGGCAGACAGTTGGGGCAGTGACCCATTTGTCACTGGTCTAAGCCCATGAGTCAAAGCCTAGAATGCCAAATTTACGAGGTTACTCTGGCCTTTGTTCACAAATAAAAACATTTCATATCTTTATTTACGGGAGGCATAAACTACTTATTTCCATTGCCCCAGAGCGCCTGACAGCCCTCCTAGCCTTTTGAGAGAAAAGGGAATTATTCTTCTGTTACAAATGTATCCTGGAAAAGAAATGAAGTGTAAGTTTTCTATCACTTAGACTGTGATTAATTTGCTTACAGCAGATTTTGTGTTGCATTTCATTCGCTTAGGGCTAGTTTCTGGCACTGTCAATTGCACTAGAAACATACAGAAATACTCAGTTAAAGAAATCAGACAATTTGTTAGAGCCCCTGCAAGTGACAACATCAGCATGCATAAAACTGTCTTATATTCCTTCTGGTTCCCTCATGAGAGACAATTTCATAATGTAAAGGAGCAGAACAACTTCAAGCTACAATAAGTTTCTTTCCTCAACAATTGGATGCTTTGCTATCGACACACACCATCTCACTACAAGCCGCAAAAAATCATACCGAAAGGTAACTGTGGGTGCTGGAAAGATACGAACAGTGCATGATCAGTGACTCCTTGTATATTAAGGTATCGGAGGCTTCAAATCTTGGATCCTGATCACCTAATTCAGATGTGACACAAGTTGCAAAAGTTCAGAAACTGATGGCTTTCAAGGGGGTGTTTACATCATTCACGTGTCTCAGGGTTGCAGCTCCACCGCACTCAGAGCGCACAGAAAGATTGTTAAAGGCTGTCTGGAGATAACTACACTATCTTTGTAGCACCCAGATATTGTCTGCGCAGGACAACTCCACAGTTGTATGGATAGGGAAGACTTACAGTCTCTTTCCATTGTTTATACTCTAGTTGGACAATAACTGGCTTAAGTGGTCTTTTCTGAAAATAAGGCGACAGACTAAAATAAACGGTTATTTCTTTTAAAGGTTGTATGCATTTGGAAGATTACTTTTCCCATATATCATACACCATTTGCTAAAAAGATCTTGGATCTCTTTTAAAACAGGTCCTTCTTTCAGGAGCTTTCAATGACAAAAATACATATTTAGTCTGTAAACACACATAGAATAAGTGCCTGTAAAAAGAGGCACTCTTCTGGGTGCTTTATAAATACTACTAGTACAAAAACAGTTCTTCCAGTACTGAATGTGGGGAAAAAACAGAGCAAGAATATCAACTGCATTACTAACTCATTAAAAATATAAATATGCCATTAAAATTAAATTAAAGCCTATTAGGGTTCATCAGAACATTTGGACATCCATCCTCAACTACAGCTAGCAATTTACATGCACGGTGCCCTCAGTAATAAGCCTCTCTCTCAGTGAAGGCTTCTGTTAACACAGCTCTACAGCCTGTGATGTGAGCTGGCTCATCAGCTAGTGATGGAGACGGGGGGAGAGGAAAAGGGCACATGCCTTATTGTCAGACTTACAGAGTTCGCCTATAAACATAGCTGTTGAAAAAAAAAAAAAAACCCAAACTTTCTGAGGGCTACAAGGTCTGGTGTTTGCCTACACCAGACTTCCCAAAGCATTTTGCCTGGGTGACTAGTGAAGTATAATAGGATGTCCTTAGCACACTAGAATGCTGTGGCCTCTATTTTACAAAATCACAGAATCGTGGAGGGTTGGAAGGGACCTCAAGAGATCAAGTCCAACTCCCCAGCCAAAGCAGATTCCCTAGAGCAGGTCGCACAGGTAGGTGTCCAGATGGGTCTTGTGGAGTCTCTTTCTCTGGAGATATTCAACCCCCCTGGGCAGTCTGCTCCAGTGCTCCATCACCCTCACCATGAAGAATTTCTTTGTCACATCAGTGCAGAACCTTCTGTGGTCCAACTTGTGGCCATTGTCCCTTGTCCTGCCCCCCACAGGCCACTGAAAAGAGGTTGACCATCTCCCTATGTCTCCCACACATCAGATATTTATAAACATTTATGAGATCTCCATTTAGAATTTGTCACCTTTGCTTTGTCCCCAGTGAATGCAAAACATAAATCTTTGCACATACTTAGAAACAAAAACCTATTCAAAATCATTCACAACCTTTAATACTGCTTTATACATAGGTCCTTTGATATAATTACTACCAAATCACAGAGTTACCTTTCTACCTGCACCTGACACATTTCCAGGGTACGAGTAATTTAGACATTGGGACGGACAAGGCTGACTGATACGTGGAAGGTATCAGCCAGGATGTGAAAATACATAGCACAATGCAATGAAGATAGATTTTCACAAGTTGTGCAAATAAGCCATGCTTATCTATTTGGTTTACTTTGAATTCTAGAAAAGCCCAGCAATTTAAAGCACTTTTAGGACCATAGAATCTGAAAGGAGAAGGCACCGAGTTCTCAGCTGAAGAAAGCAAGTATATAACAAGAATGTCCATGTTTAACCATTTTCTAAATGAGAAACAGAACTGTTACACTTCACAGTGATGTGATCTTGCCCATTTCAGAGTTTGTATCCTTTGAATTCAGGATTATTTGCCTTCTATGGTGTTATTAATAATAAGAAGAGATTGATGCTACATTTCTTTTTGAGTACATTTAATCTGCAGCATTCCCTACTATCACACTATTGTCATTTATCTAGATGGCAAAACATATCTCACTCCAAAAATATCATCTCTAGCTATTTTTATGATCAGAAAAAGAATATCTGGTCAAGAAATGGAACTGACTGTACATCACATAATGGAAAAAAATGATGACGTTGAAAAGCAATAACATTAAAGAATAAATGTACCATTTTATGTCAATTACAGAGAAATCAATGAAACTGAATCTGTGCTGTGCAAGCTATGGCACATAAAAACGCGACTAATCAATTTATGGAGAACTTTCTATATATTGTTACAATTTGCAATCATTTTCTCTCCTCTGTTTCTTCCTCACAAAGTACAGTCCTATCTGTTTCTCCTTCAGGACTCAAAAAGCAATATGACAAAAAGGAAAAAAAAATGCCAGCAAATCAGGTATTTCTAATATTTTTTTCCTGTATTTTTTCACTTTAAGTTTGAATTGCCATTAAAGAAATGCGATGAAATGCAATTGCATAAACAACACTGTAAGCCATGTTCTGGATTACATATCACTTCAATGCGTCCATGTGTGTCAAGAGTTTTCATAAACCTTGTCTCTGGGGCACTTGAATATTTGCACATCTAAAGTATATTTCATTCTTCCATCCATGGCTAACTGCACCTCATACTCCCATGCCCATGTTCAAAATGGAATGATGTTCATGTATGAGCAAATCAGAAAAATGCAGCATTCAGTTAAGCTAATCTGTATGTTTTCGATAGCTTTAAAAGGGTCATTATTGAATCTCATTTTTCTTAAGAAATTGGAACCATTATTAGGAAAACCAACCCTCATTTATGTCTGTTATCAATAAAAGTTATAAATGAGTTTGTAAGCATATAACACTTCTTAATTTTTTTTTTTTGTCTCTCCTTCAGGATATTTAAAATTTTCCCATAATCTATCTTTTCTCTCAAAGGCAGTTTCGATAATTTGAATAGCAGGCCTATATTTAACAACAAAAAAAAAAAAAAAAGGGGGGGGGGGGAAAACCTC